>NW_012192955.1:156306-178156 GCF_000504015.1 Erythranthe guttata
ACTTCTCTGTTTTGCTCTCGAGTTCTATTTGTATGGCGGAAATAGTGTTAAACAAGTAGAACCTATCTAATAATGCATGTGTAATACTTTTGGTTTATGAATTTACCGACATATACTACATAGCCAACTTTGTTAACAGTGTCTTAAACTCAGAATTGCATTCACAATCAAAATCAACTTGACTTACAACTGGTCAAAATTTCGAACTCTTTTGTCTGTCTTGTTGGAGATTTTAGTTCAACTCTTTGTTGCTGCATGAAATTACATTATTCTTGTTTGTTATTTTCACTTGTGATCGTTACGCATATCCCGATCAAAATGTTATACTCTATAATGCAATTGTATTTCCGCAGGTAAATTTTGCATTGAGGTCACTCCTGCTTCCAAGATTGCATTCATATCAGAGGAACTCTGTATTGGCTGTGGAATATGTATCAAGGTTGGTTTTAATTTTTTTGTGGTTATCATTGATTAGTCTTATATGGATCGGAGATGAATTTTATTTATTTATTGTAGAAATGCCCTTTTGGTGCTATCGACATTATTAATTTGCCAAAAGATTTGGATAAAGACACAACTCACCGCTATGGCGCAAATACCTTCAAGCTACACAGGTAAACATTCTTCTACTCCATGTTAGAGTAGTGGACTTTTAAGTGTGGGAACTGTGGCTAATAACTTCAAATTGCAGGTTACCTGTGCCACGCCCCGGACAAGTTCTTGGTTTAGTCGGGAAGAATGGAATAGGAAAATCTACAGCACTTAAGATATTATCAGGAAATCTGAAGCCAAACTTTGGCCGCCTTGATGTACAAGTCAATTAGTGTACTGAATAATCATTTCCTCTTGAAATTTGAATAGCATTAATATTTTAATTTTCTCTTCTGCAGAATCCTCCCGATTGGCAGGAAATTGTGTCTCGCTTTAGGGGATCTGAGCTGCAGAATTACTTCATTCGCTTCCTTGAGGACAATCTGAAGGTGGCATTTAATCTTTGTATTTTCATAAGATTAGTTTAATTTTGAGCTAGCATGGATCACAGGAAGGGACACAAAACAAATGAAACTATGAACTAACAAGCTGTAGTGGACAATGAATCTAAATAATTTTTAGCGTATGTGGTCTAATTAACATTTCTGTTACTTTCTTGTCACATCTCACACCATGAGTTGCGATGTTAAGGTTGTCTTTGTTTCCAGCCTAATTGTGTGAGTTGTCCTACCAAGTGAAAGCTCTTGGTTTCAGGAGCCTGACATAAAATAGAAAATGTCTTTTTCTTCCTCCAGATGAATTATTTTTAAGTTTCTTTTATCTAAATCGTGTCTAATCATCAAATTTTGCAGGCAATTATCAAACCCCAATATGTCGATGACATTAGAAAATCAGTGGAGGGAACTGTTGGGGAGTTGCTTGATAATAAAGATGAGAAAGGAGTTAAAACAGAAATATGCCATGATCTTGATCTCGACATGCTTTTAGAGCGCAATCTGAAAGAGTTGTCAGGTGGAGAGCTTCAGAGATTTGCCATAGCAGAGCGTTCTATTCAGCGTGCAGATGTGTACATGTTCGATGAACCTTCCAGTTATCTAGATGTGAAACAGAGGTTGAAAGCTGCACAAGTTATCAGATCACTTCTGTCGCCTAAAAGGTTATTATAACATCTCCCATCAACACCAGATATGATACTCATGTTTCTTGAATTAGTTCAAATGATCATGAAATGCGGAAGACCTTGTCACAGTCATAAAAAATGTTTGAAGAATTATGAAATGGAATATTGGAGGTGGATATCTAATTAGACATACTGAATTATCTATTTTATTTAATCACAGCTATATCATTGTCGTTGAGCACGACCTCAGTATCCTGGATTATCTGTCGGACTTCATCTGCTGCTTGTATGGGAAGGAAGGAGTATATGGAGTTGTTACACTTCCTTTCTCTGTTCGAGAAGGAATCAATGTCTTCTTATCGGGTTTTATTCCTACTGAGAATCTACGATTTCGGGAGGAATCATTTACTTTCAAGGTTGGTCAGAATTTATTTTTCAGTTCTAGCTTCATGTTATTGTGGTTGATTTTAATGTAGATCTGTTTTTGTGTTTAGATTACTGAGACTGCAGAAAGTGCAGAAGAATGGGAGTCTTTTTCTCGCTATCAGTACCCAACTATGAGTATAACATTGGATAGTTTCAAGCTCAAGGTAGAAGAAGGTGAATTTGCAGAGTCACAGATTATTGTAATGCTGGGTGAGAATGGGACTGGGAAATCCACATTTATCCGTATGCTGGTAAGATGACTTGTTCTTCGATTTGTTGTACGGTATGTCAAGTTATGATTTGGTATCCTTTGTTAGGGTAATAGAGGGGTGAAAATTGGAAATTTTCCGATTCCGACCTCAATTTTCCGATTTTGGAACAAATTTTTCACTTCGAATTCCGAAATTCCGATTTCCAAATTTTCCGAATATTACACTTAAAATACCAAGATTATTATGTATTTTATATCTTAGGTGACAGAATTGGAAATATCCAAATTCCGCTGATTCTGTCCGATTTTGTCACAAGTTTTTTTTCTTCCAATATCCGAAATCTTGAAATCTGTTTTTTTTGGAACGGAATTGGAATTAGTTTTTCATTTCCGAAGAAATCAGATTTTTCCGAAAAGGCTAACTGGCATGGGATTATAGTCGATATTCATGAGGTGCAGCACCAAAATGAATCAATTTAGTTGTTCGTAACTTTTTTCTGATGTTGCAGGCTGGTAAATTAAAACCTGATTCTGTAGAGGGTTCCGATGCCACAGTGCCCGAATTCAAGGTCTCATACAAGACGCAGATGATCCATCGTAAGTTTCCAGGCACGGTTAGAGAGCTGCTACATCGAAGAATCCCCGAGTCCTACATGGACCCACAATTTATTTCGGATGTTTTAAAACCACTCACCATTGAGCAGTTAATGGATCAGAAAGTTGCAGATCTCTCTGGTGGAGAGTCGCAAAGAGTTGAATTGTGCCTATGTCTTGGGAAGGTATGTATATTCTTTTAATTCATATAATAACTTAGTCCGATAGGGTTTTCATGAATGACATTAATTGTATTATGATTTTTATGCAGGCTGCAGATATATATCTGATAGATGAGCCGAGTGCTTATCTTGATTCGGAGCAGCGTATTATGGCTTCGAAGGTTATCAAAAGGTTTATTTATCATTCAAAAAAGACTGCTTTCGTGGTGGAGCATGACTTCATAATGGCGACATATCTGGCAGACAAAGTAATTGTATTTGATGGACAAGCATCTGTCGATTGCATAGCCAATTCTCCACAATCCTTACTAACTGGGATGAACAAGTTCTTATTGGTATTTCTCAAATCTTACCTTAGTATATATATATATATATATATATATATATATATATATATATATATATATATATATATATATATATATATATATATATATATATATATATATATGAAGTGCATTGCATAAGTTTCTATAAATGTCCATGAACGTTGATTTTTTTTTATAATGAGCAGCATCTGGACATTACATTTAGACGGGATCCAACAAACTATCGGCCACGTATAAACAAGATGGACTCCACAAAGGATAAGGAACAAAAATCTGCTGGGACGTTTTATTATCTAAGCTAAGGGCACCCCAACTCAAGACTCGTATTTCTCTCAGTTGCTTGGGCTCAAACTTTGCAGCTACGCCTTCGCCCATCGAGAAGGTGTTGTCTCGCAACTATTTCACCGCGCTGGAGAAAGAAGAAAGGATAGAACTTTGATCTCAACAAAAGTTAATACTTTGAGAGGTAGTTAATTTTTTTAATGAACAGAAATAATGCCATACTACTTTGTCAAATAATTTCTCCAACTAGATGTTCTTTTGCTTAAAGCAGGTAGTAGTTTGACTAAAGCAGGTGCTATCCCTCCGGTCTATATGATTGGCTTCACCCACAAACATTTCCGTAAAAAGGTCAGTAATTTATATATTTCCGTGCAACGATAAATATTGCAGATCTTGATATGCATCATTTTATTACAGTAGTTGTATATATTTATGTGTAATAGTTGTTGTATTTGCCTTGGTTATCAGCTGCTGCCGCTTTCATATGAAGTCCATGTGCTGCTGTCTCATGATAAATCCACAATAAGTGGTGAAGCTGTCACTTAAAAACCTTCCCGTTTATCGTTTCCTCGTTGGGTTTTAAACCTGTTTTCAACTACTGAGAACCTATTTCAAGTTTGTTTTCTGTTGGTTAATAATTTGATTCTTGGAATCTTGCTTTCAGGAGGTTCTTTGCAACCTCAGTTTGTTACTCTTGATGATTTAGACCATATATTTTTGTTGAAGATTTTTGTCTTGTTTAAAAGATGATTTTGTTATGCGTTTTTTGTTTCGTTTTTCGTAAATTCATGTTGATTCGTCTGCTATCTGCATTATACCTTTTGTCGAGTAGATTTTTATAGATACTTCATCTGGTCGTTACACTGGATAATTTTTCATATTTGATTTACGCACAACCGCGCACATGTACAAGTGGTATAATAAAATACGGTGAAATTCATCGGGTGTTGCGTTGAACAAACTATATCCATTTATTATAAGGTCCCTCATTTCTTTATTATTTATTATTATGGACATTCACTATTAAGGTTGTTGTCTACATCAAATAGCCAATTGTACTTTAATTTGATTCAAAATATTAAATCGGCACGTGCTGTTTGGCGGGAAAGTCGTTACTTTGGGTCCCAATACGACGCCACTTCACATGCACATGAGCTGTCACTCACTAATATTTCTATTTTTGGTGAATGCAGACTCTAAATTTTCACCAAACATCAATTTCATTCAATTTTGTGATTTTTCTTCCAACATTGTTTACTCGATAAAGTCGGTTTTCAATCATTATCGGACCTATAATGGTTGGGCCAGTAATGATTTTCACTATTCAGTAAAATCGATTGGTTGGGTCGGATAGGTAACTAACCGATAATTGTCCGACCCAATCGATAATCGATAGTATTGTGATCCTATCATTTATTTATTCATTTTTAATTAACAAAATAATTCATAGTAGTTGATGACAACAAAAGTGAAGATCATATCTAAGAATAGTGACAACATATCTCAAAATTTGTAATAACTTCACCTCCTTTTTTAAACCTAGTCATGTCTTTATTTTCAATTTATCCTTTATATAAAGTGAGACATAAAAAAGAGAAACAATAAAAAAAAATAAAAAAAAAAAATCCTCATTTGATAAATCATTAAAATCCTCGAAAATATATAGTCTTTTTTTTCTTACACTATTAAAATGAATAATGTTCAAGATGTAATTATTATATAATTAAATTGAGTAAACAATGACAATAGTATTAATTTAATCACTATTTAAAAAACCATTATTTAATTAATGATGAATTAGTTTTCTGATAAATCACAATTCACAGCCCTGTCTGTAAACAATTATCTCCACAGAGAAGCAGCCATTGGTTACAGCTGTATCCCACCCCCCTACAGGCTACATCCATCCACCACCATACTCTACATGCATACATGATACATACAACTACATGCATAATATCAATTTGAGAAAAATACATTTTTGTCACTAAAGTTTATCTCAATTTCATATTTGGTCCTCCTTATTCACACAAAAAGAAAAATCGATTTAGTCCCTTATCATTCAAAAATTCAATATTTTAATCTTTCCCGTTAGTATCTAACGGAACCAAGCATGTGCACCCCCTTAATTGATAGACTAAAAGTAAATTGACGGAAAAAACAAAAAAAATATTAAATTATTAAAATATGATGGACCAAATGTGTTTTTTATTGTGAACATGGGGACCAAATATGAAATTAGTGAAAATTTGATGGCCCAAAACTGTAAATTTCCCATATCAATTATACATAGTACTACAACATGAAAAAATCAAAAAAAATTTCCAATATTTTTTTCCTTGTAATTGGATAATCTTATCATGTGATTTGTTTTTGGAATGTACTCAATTAATTAGATTTGAGTTGCTCAATTTATATATTTGTTTAAGGGAAACCAAACAATGCACTTGTGTACAAAATGATAGATACACACTTACATACAAGCATTACATGCACACAGCAGACATACATTCATATATATACATACACATATACACATACATAAGCATTTCTTGGAGGGTGTGTTTGGTGTTTTGGTCTAATAATAATTTATCGAAATCCCATTATGGATCATTAACTCCCATTATATTTCTTGGATCTGCATAAAGAAAAAAAACCCATTTATTTTGAAGCTCAAAACAGACTGAAAAAAGATTCAATCTTGGTAAGTTAAAAAACGCCATGGGAATGTTCAGAGGTTTGTGGGATGAGTTCTTGATTAACGATATCAAAAGTTGCATTTTCAAAATGAAATTTTCTCCATAGCAAAGGTTGGATTCTGCAACTTTTTAAGTTTATCTGCTTTTTTTTTTTTTTTAAATGAAAATCGCCTTTGTTTATTGTCATTTAACTTGTTGAGAAATTTACTGATTTTTGGAGTTCAAGTTTGTGGATTGTGTGTTAAAACTCACTGTTCATATGTTCTGTTACTTTTTTTTTTTTTTTTAAATAAATTGATAAGCTGTAATTTATAAATTGATATTGATATATTTATTGGGGGGCTAAAATAAAATAAAAGAAACTGGAAATGGTTTATGAGCTTATGTTTGTAGCATTAGGAAATAAATTGAGCAAGAATTTTACCTGATATTGATATATTTAGGGTAATAAGAATCTCGTGAATTAACAAAAAGGCGAACCGTTTCTCTGTATCGGATTATGTGATTTGGTTCATTCGATAACCGTAAAAGAAAGCTCCCCTGTGAAGAATGAATAGTATAGTTCTTTATCTGCAACTCGAATATTCCTTAAATGCCACCAGTTTACGGTTATCACAATCGAGTGGAGTTTCGATTTTTAGCTAGCAAAGTTTCTTTTTCAAGAATGCATTTTTATTTTTATATGTCTGTGTGTAGTCTATTTAATGCCTAATATATGTGGAGTGAATCTTCGTTCGTATTTCTCAAGGTAAAAAATGGCAATTCGAAACTACGAACCGAAAGAACATTTTCTTGTTAGAAAACTAGTAATATTCAGTTGCTAATGTGACAGACTTTTACGAGCGCTTAAAACCAGAAACAACCTTCCGACAAAATGGGAAACGACTTCTAACAAAAGGAAAAAAAATGGATCCACAGGCATTCATTAGGCTATCGATCGGTTATCTAGGACTACGAGCAAAATCGAGTACTCACACACTCACTCCTCCATGTGTGTGTGAAATACGTCTCCGCGGTTTCCCAATTCAGAAAATGCAAATCCCTATAATACCCTCTTCCGAGACGAATCCCGATTATCACAGCATTGCCTCGAGCTTTTACCTTCAAGAATCGGACTTGAAATCACTTTTGACACCGAAATGCTTCTATGCCTCGACAGCTTGTCTGGAAATAGCAATTTTTAGTGGTCGAAAGAGCACACACTGTGGTGTTGGTGTGAAAAGGCAGCAAATCGGGACCTTTAAGTTGGATGTGAGCCCCGAATGGTGTGAGGGAAAATCAATCGTTCTTTTCGAAGGATGGAGTGGCATTAGCAAAAACAGGGGCCAAACGGGAATTGGAGTAGATTTTCACTTGAGGGTGAAGCTTGAGCCTGATCCGAGATACGTTTTTCGGTTCGAAGATGAGACGAAGTTGAGCCCGCAAATTGTGCAGCTGCAGGGCTCGACAAAGCAGCCTATTTTCAGCTGCAAGTTTAGTGGTGACAGGTATTTTTTTCGAATTAATTTCTTGCTCTCTTTTTTTGCATTTTTTTAATATAGTTTAGATTGATTTATATTTCCGACGATATTTCTGTCGAGATTTTCATCTGATCACAATCTAGAGATGGAAATTGGAACAAAATTCCCGATTTCTGCCAATTCTAATCTGGAGTTTTCCGATTTTTCTGTTTTTCAGTTTTTCTTTTTTTTTTTTTTTTTTTTTTAATATATATCGAAATTGGAATATAAATGAGATTCCGATTTCCGATCTGATTTTAATTTCCAAAAACATTTCAAAATTTTGAATTTCACTTTAGAGTTCCGGTAGCGATTATTGCTCTCTTTGTTTTTTTCCCAATTTTGCCCTTAACTACTCCTAATGTAGTTAAGGGTATTATAGTCCTATTAAGTAATTCTTACTAAAATCCTTACATGTATCGGAACCTTAGACGACAGTTAATTCGAAATTGACAGGGGTTCGGAAGGAGATCCACTAATAAGCACATTCCGATCAAATTCCAGCAACGGGTCCCACACGGATGCGGAAAGAAGAGAGAGAAAGGGGTGGAAAGTAAAAATACACGATCTCTCCGGCTCAGCCATTGCTGCCGCCTTCATAACGACCCCATTTGTTCCATCAACTGGCTGTGATTGGGTGTCCAAATCCAACCCCGGAGCCTGGCTCATCGTCCATCCCGACCCCTACCGGCCCCACAGCTGGCAGCCATGGGGCAAGCTCGAAGCCTGGCGGCAGCGGAGCGGGACCGCCAGGGAAGATTCCATTTTCCTCCGGTTCCACCTCTTGTCCGACGGGAATAAAGAACTACTCATGTCTGAGGTCTCAATCAATGCCGAAAAGGGAGGCGAGTTCTTGATAGATACCGATCGTCCGGCGGAGGAGGGGGCGGAGGCCCCCGTGGGCTCCACGGAGGTGGTGGGGTTTGTGATGAGCTTTCGCATGAGGGGTGGAGGGAAGTGTAGCGAGCCGGTGGTACAGCTGGCGGTGAAGCACGTGACGTGCGTGGAGGATGCGGCTATTTTTATGGCTCTAGCGGCTGCTGTTGATCTTAGTGTGGAGGCGTGTAGACCTTTCCGTCGGGGGGTTCGAAAGGGTAATCGACATTGTTGGTGAGATGTGTGTGTATGTGTGTGTAAGTGATGGCTGTATAATACACATGTACATATAACATATGTATATATATATATTTATTCTCAGACCATAGAAGGTCCACCCTAAGCTATCTTGTCATTGTTGTAAGAATTGACATTTTTGTACAGAAATAATTTGATTTGGATTTCTGTGTTGCTACTTCCGAAAAAAATTTGAACATTTTCCACAAATTGTCAGATTCCGTCCGATTTCCACCCCTAATAGCACTGTCGTCACAAACCTTAAATTTCTAAGTTTCCTGATTACAAAATTGTAAGAAAAAATGATACACAATCTACATATTGCAAGCAAATAAATAATAATACATCAAAGGTTACATACTCTACAGTTTGACACAATTAAAACAAAAAATTACTCACACTAGTGTTTCCTTTCCCATTTCCCTTCACGCCTCCCATCCCTTTCTCTCCTCTCAACAATCTGCCTCGATTTGCCACCTCTCGATCCATGTCTCTGACCGGACCCGTAATTACTATTCTGCCCCTCAAGAGCCGAAACCATGTCTGAATCACCAAGACTACCAGTGTCACCCGAATCTTTACTTCCATCAAAATTCTCCTCGTAACTGCTTCCACATTCGTCCGATCTTTCACGCGATTGCAGAATAGTCGGAAGTTGGCCTGAGAAAGAAGAGCCCCTCAGCGGTAGAGTGGTAACTGTCCTCAAGCTGCCTCCTTCGTTGTTACCTTCTCTGCTGTTTTCTCTCTCACGGTACCTATCTCGTGCCCTATTTGCAATGTTTAAGCATGAGATCAGGAGGCAGTTGAATTTTTTTGATAAATCAACAGTCAGGAGGGAATCGCACATCGAGGGTGTTTGTGTAATTTTCAAAACTTAAGGGGTGTGGATGTAGTTACACATAACTCCAGGGGAGGCATTTGAAATTTTTTCGATAAACCAACGGTCAAAATGGGGTTAAGTGTTGGAGGGAATCAAACATCACAAACGTTTGTGTAATTTTCCAAACTTGAGGGGGTGTAGATATAGGTGAGGTAGGTGTAATTCACCCAAATTTTTTATTGATGTATTTTAGATATACAAATAAAGACGGACTTACCTAGTATTATTGGAGGTTGCGAATTCTCGTCTTGATGGTCGGATTCCGGACTCCACTTGTTCAAGTTCCCGTTGGAGATCTCTCTGCGCAATAAAAATAAAAAAATAAAGAACTCGTTTTTATCAAGAATACACAAATTTAAAGCAAAATTACTCATTCCAAATATATCATTAAATATAAAAATGACATGCCTGTGCTTGCTTTTCTTTCTCGATTTCAAGATTGTGACGCAATTCTCTAGTTTTCGCTCGTTCAGCCTCCAGCAACTGCTGTCTCTCGAGCTCCTTCTCTACTTCACTTGTTCTCTCTCTGATAATAATTTAAAAAAAAAAAGAATTAAATAAAATTACACATAGTATGTAAATAAAGATGAAATACCTATCGAGCTTCTGAACTAATTCTGCTTCTCGTAAAGCTGCCTCCTCTAAAAGATTGTTGGCGGGCCCGCCTCAGAAGAAGCTGCTGTGCCTCCGAGCTACTATTCTTCCCTGAGTTTATCTTTTTCTCTGTTGGAATTTTTTTGCCAAAAAACAACAATTAAATTTTACAATGCAAAATCTACCAACTTCTTCAAAAGAAACAAATTGACATGAAATATTAAAAATAAATGAACAGCACTTACATGGATCTAATTCCATCTTTTATTTGCTGCAACCGATGATCACCCCTTGTGTAGGCTGAAAGGAATTAAAATTAGCAAATATGTAAATGAATTAGAGTAAGTGACTTATCGGAGGAATTACTCGGTAATAAATAAAAAATAAAAACATAAAGCCATATGAGGAAGAGATAATATTACTGGACAAAAAGGGTTGGGATTCAAAAGATGAGGCTGGTAGTAGATGCTCTTTTTGCAGAAGCTCCATTTCCATTTCAGCTTCTTCTAATTCCTGAAATAAATGTAAAGAGCTGTTAATTGTTTGATTAAGTAGATTGAGGTAATAAAGTAATAAGGGTACAAAGCCTGACCATGATGTTTTGGTCAGCTTCCGTTGAGAAGAAATCGAAATACGATTTCGCAGAGGTTAAATTACCAATAACCTGTAAACAGTGAAACATAGAAGTGTGAACTTTAGCTTCACTTCCATTTAAATTCTGAATCATTCGCAATCAATGCATGTAAAAGGTTCAAAATAAGACACATTTACAAGGTACCTGAAGGATGGATTCTCGTGTAGTTACAAAATCGGGAATCTCCTGCTTTGGCGAACTTGAAGCAAGCACATCCTTTAAAATCTGCATCCAAAATAAAATAAACAAAAAATATAAGACATGTAAATTATGGAAAAATGTAACACTTGTATAGTTGTATACCCATGACTTGCATACCTCTTTAGCATTTTCTCCATCGTTTTTGAGTCTACATAGCGCTTTGCAAGCCTCTTTCTCGAGACTGGTGCAATATCTATCTACAAAAAATAAAAGATAAAATAAAAATTGCAGTACTCGTTAAATATCAAGTCCAAAACAAATTATTTTACAAAAATGTACCGTTTCCAGAGATTCCAAATGTTTCAATATTTCTCCAAATACTTTCAGGAATCAGTGAGATATCCTCGGATGGAGAATAAAGACAAACACTTACAATCAATGCTAACGAAAATTGTGTCAGTGGGCCATAGCAAGAAGGTTGTGCTAGCTTTGTCAAACACTGAAGAACATTTTCAGCTCCCGCAAGAAAAGACTGCAATTTAACCCTCTCGACAAAAGGTACAAAGTTGATAAGAAGTGCCGTTGCATTTGTCCTTAAGACCAACGACGTGTCTGAAGATGCCACCAATGCAACATTTTCCCATGTAGCCGAAACCAAAGGAGACAAAATCTGTTCAGACAAAAGAACATCTTGGCCAACAAGTCTGCCCAAATGCTTTACCGCAATATATCTTTGCTCCGGCTCGGGATTTCCAAGAAGTGCACAGAACAAATCTACTAGAGAAGCTTCGTTCCGACATATGTTATTTATGCCTCTTTCAAACAACAGTGACATCATCTTATCTATTTGCAATCTCCAAACAATATTCGGTGCATTGTTCGAAAAGTTCTTGATAGCCGAGCATATTCCACTAATCACATAGTCCAGACGGAAAAATCGAGGCACCTTAATAAGTGAGTCGAGCAATACAGAGGCAACCTCCCAGCAATGTTTGTCCTGAAGAATCAAGATCGTTTCAAACAGTCCTTTTAGACCGGTCCCACAAAAATCCGTGAGCTCGTCTATATTCAAACTTAAGCACCTTGAATACACGAAACATTCAGCACACACGAGAGCAAGTTTTTTGGACATTGTGCTATGTAGTTTCCAGCATTGCTCTAAGGTTGGATAAAGTTTGGTAATAAGCGCGTCTAGTTCTTTCGAAAAACTCTTCACTTCTTCCGAATTCAGTTGACGAAACTTCTCCGACACCTCTGTAGGGGAAGAGGGGTTGCAAATATCTTTGAGAAAACATGACGATGACTTGGAAGGATCAGAATCGGAAAGTGACGCAATAGTAAGAGGAATGATTCCCCGTAATCTTGATGTAGCAATGAGTAGGTCCCGACAGTTTTCCATGAGAATCTGGTACGCGGAAAGATAATCATGAAAGGAATTCGATCCCTCGAAGAAGGCAAATTCAGCCCATAATACAGTGGAATGTAAGAGTTCGATTTTCCGACGAAAGGACAGATCACCGAAAACGGAAGCTAATACATATATGATCAGTGCTTTAGATTTTCCTTTCTCCATTTGAGTACCTCGATTTTCATCACTAAATTTAATAGCGTCGAAGAGCTCGCCGAAGCATAAAGATTCGAAATTGTCGAATGAAGCTTCGGTTAATGAGTTTTCTTCATCGGAAACCTTACTTAGAGAATACGCTATGATCGGCTTTAACAACATCAATATCGAATCTAGAAACGACACATCACAATAAGACGCCTTGCACAAAGACACGAGCACTTGCACCACTCTGGGAATTTCTGGAACCGTTGCTTCCATGTGCTCAACAAGAATTGCTTCGAGTACGTACAGAATGACAGCTTTTGCATTTTTAGCAACGAAACCTTTGAAGTAATAATTGGGTTTTTTGTTGTTCTGAATGAAGGGCCACGAGCATAAATCGGAAAACCAACACATCAGATCAGGGACAATGGAGGAAGAGAGAAATTTCAATTGCAAACCAACCGCTTCCAATATAGTTTCGCCAAACGCTACAAATTCTTTCTTCAGATTAGGAAAAAGTTTACTGATATCCGGATATAAAGCATGAAAAGATTGCAGTTGCAATTCATCCTCGATATTAGTATTTTTCCGCTCGATTATGTTATCGACTAGAGAAAGGTCGTCTGCAAATATAGACAAAAGATACGTTAACTGTGGCAAATCAGAAACAAGAAAGAGCCGCTCTTCGATAAATTGCTTTGCATTTCGTGCAACAGCCATCCAACCGCAATATCTAACCAACGGAAAAGCGGAAGAAGAAAAGGTCGGAACTTTCTGCAGCCATGCCGAAGAAGGAACCAAATTGGAGAACCGAAAACCATTTCGAGCATTGATCGAAAGTGCAGATCTTTCATCACTACCACTTGAAGCAACGACTAATCTGTGAAGAAGGATCCATCGATGTTGTACCTTAAACCGGTTCAACTGCGAGTTTCCTTCCTTGTGCTGGTAATGAAATGATTTCAACTGCATATTGAAGGACTCGGCGAAATTTAATATTACATCAACCACATGCTCAGGTGGACAGAATAGTTTAGTTGCTGAATGCAACAGAAACAGAAGAGACCACATCAGAACCTCGTGCCTAGGTTGCTGCTCGCCGTCTAAATCCCTCTGCAGACGCTGTAATAAGAAATTGCATAGGAGGGCTTGATTCTGACGAACCAAGGTAACAGCATCTGCGGAAAGAATATCCTGTTTTGACAAACTTACAACATCCTCATCCCCTTCAACATCCTCTGATGCCACTTTGTGATATTTCCTATCTAACACAGCTGCCTCGATCAGAATTTCGAGAACAACTCTGTCACGTTTCCTCTCAATATCATCCAAGAGTTTCAAGTCGTAATCTTTCTGTCTAAAAATTCTCTCCATTTCTGCGGGTCCCTCGTTCTTGCTGGAACTTTTGGGATGGACTTTGTTCAGCATAAAATATGGATTAATATAACATTCTGCTGCGAGAAGCAAAGCCTCTACAGCTACATCATGACTCTCCTGAGTAGTAATTTCGTTCTGTGAGTTCAAATCCAGAGCTAAACGCCTAAACTCGGAAGCCCTCATCTCACAATCTCGATAGTTCATTAGTTGTGAATAATCAGTCAGCAAATTATCGAGTTCAATATTCTGACCGGCATCTAACGAGGCATCACACGGGATATTCTTCTGATTGGCATAGTCGAAATTTGAACCTGAAGTCTTTGTTTCCGTGCTGGCAGGAACATGAATAAGGGACGTTCTGTTCAGTTCCGGTGGTGCAAAGAGAAGACTTGCATCGTCAGCTATATCTAATTTCCCGTTAATTTCGATAGCATCAATTTTAACGTCAGCATTTTCTTGATTATTTTCGGAAGAGAATTTGCAATCGTCAATATTGGGAGGTAACTGCATCTGAGCATCCAAAACTGAAAGAAGCACGCTGCAATGTAAAGCACTTCAACACGTTACCAATGTACGTAAAAAGGTGTTATCAATGTCACATTGTAAGAAAAATAACAAAATTAAACTGATTAGGATGGAAATTCAGGAGTGTCGATATTACTCTCATAAACGTTCCCAGATTTTGCTTATTGAATTTCTCACTTTTTTCTCTCTTCTTTTTTTTTCAAGTTCATTCAGAAGGAAAGAAAATCTATACATTAATTTGATGATCACAAAAGCAACAAACTTATATTTTAATTTCGAATTGTATTGATCAACTACATTTTTCCTTTCTTTGTAATTAACTACCTTTGGGTTCCTTTATTTATCCAGTCAGTCAAATAGATCAGATATAGTAGGATCAATCTAACAATCGCGTCCTGGAATTTCCAAACAAAACTTAAAGAGAAAATGATTTTAATACTAGTGACAAGCAGGACATATATTTTTTAGTACTTATTGGGGTTATTTTGGTATGTCTAATTCTTTACCAGTTAAACATTATCAATATCTACTTAAATGTAATTCTTTATCAGTTAGACATTATCCTTTTAGAACCAAAAAGAGTCGTATTTCAGTAAGTACTCTGATACTTTTTGAAACAATTAAAAATTCGACTTAAATGCAATTCTTACATGCTATTATTACCTAGGAGCAACCGACCCATGCCTCCATTCAGCCTCCAAAGACGGAAGCACAGCAGATTTTCTTATAGCAGTGCGAATCACATTCAATGCTATAGCACAATTATGTTCCTCATTTTCAGTAAAAATGGAAGACACGTTTCCAAAGGCTACCGTGCCCTTTAAGGAGGTTAAGCAAGGATCCAAGAAAGGTTCTAGCATCTCCACCAAGAAAAGTATTCCGTGTTTGACCTCCTGAAATACACACCATTAAAAATTAACCACAAAAAAAAGGTTGAAGAAGCAATGAATGAGGGGAGAGGTTCAAAATGTTAAGAAAAATTTAGGAACAAATAGAATTTGTGTAGCATAGCATTACCTTAAATTTTGCCATTATATCATCCATGTTCCCTGATAGCGCCAAGACAACATATTTGAGAGCAGCACGTGCACGAGCGTGTGAAATGCTAGCACCCTGTCAAATAAATTATAGAAAAAAAGTCGAATATATATATATATATATATATATATATATATATATATATATATATGACAAATATCAACAGATCTTGTGCAACAAAGAAACCTCCAATATATATATATATATATATATATATGACAAATATCAACAGATCTTGTGCAACAAAGAAACCTCCAATATATAGTCATCTTTAAAAACAAACACTGGACATACATGGATTACACCAAGAAGTTCCTCCAAGATCTCCACAGTCAAATCCACCTGCAATTCGTAGCATAAGAAAGGATAACGAATAAAAAGGAGCACAATGGAAGCAACCAAAATCTATATACAGCATATTATTTTCGTTAATTACTAATACAACCTTTGCAATTACTTGAGCGATCCATGGTGCTAAAACCCCAGAACAGAGATCAATAAGAACACATGCTGCCTTAGCCTGCAAATTGAGAAAATCAACAAGAATATTTAACAGTTATATTTAATGTCAACGACCAACAGAAAGAGATGTTGAAATGATGAAAAACTAACTCATTCCCCTCACCCAGAATGGATCCGCCTTCATAACCATTATTACACTAAGATATAAAGTTTTACTATATCCATGAGTCCAGCAACTAACCTGTGATGGTGAAAAGGATGCTAAATAGCCAGCACAAGCCCGAAGAAGAGGAGAGTAAATCGCCAAAGACGAAGTTGCCACAATCTGCAATCACAATTACCAGAGTCATAAGTACATAGTAAACGGGGAAAAAAACAAATAGCAAAGAGAAGCACTAATACCTGAGAAAGTGCATTTTGAACCAATGCTTGTTTCCAAAGAGAGAAGTTTTCATCAATTCGGTAAGGACTGCTGACAGTAGGACGGAGTGCTGGAGCATCCCAAAAAGAGACGGATGTGTCAATGAAGATCACTAAATTACAAAAATATTATCTCGTAACCAGATACAGTTAGATACTAATACAGAATACCCAATAATTTACAGTTTTATAATCAAAATGAAAATGCAAATGGGTTTGAATGAGTTGTTTCTAAAAGTTGGATATGCTAGGATTGTGTCTGGTTTTATTTTTAAATAGTGGAAATTGTGATAGAGATATGTTACAATTATACTAAAAATATGGAGAAAGGAAGAATGGAGAGTGATGTCTTAGGTGTAATGGAAAATGAGACATCTGGATAACGAATTGGGTGAATTTGGATTCTAGGCAAAAAATTGATTGAAATGTGTACCAATTTTGGATATGAATATATATCGAAGATTTAGAACCAAAAGGAGCTAAAATCTCTTTGTTTCAATGGGAAGAGAAGTAACAGATTCCAATACAAGATGCCAAGTTGAAATTACAAGATTAATTATTTTGCGTACAAGGATGCCGTTTTGGATTTTATAATAACACTGTGTTTTCGTAAAATGCAGCCTTCTTAGTCGCAGCAAAAAAGCATAAATGTTCTAGTGGCTCTTGTAAGAAATGTTGATTATGGCTCTTGTTGAAGCTTGATTAGACAATAAAAAAAAATTTAAACTAAAAAAAAAAAAAAAAGAGTACTTCTTTTCATATCTATAGCTTATGATTATCATATCATAAGAGGATGATTATAGATCAGATGAGTAGGGGACTGCATTTCGTGATTACAGTGAAACTGAACATAGATATTAAAACAAACTTGTGCTCATATGAATTGTGTATGCCTATGATATCATAAAGATGATATCAAAAAGAACTTACACATATAAAGAAGAGGAAATATTATGTTTCAATTTATAAACCTGGAAGCAATGCTTGAATTAGTGGCAATGCCAACCAAAACTCAGGTGTGTTCTCAGACAGCTTACTGCAGTGCAAAGGCTGAAACAAGAATGTAATAAAGATAGTTAATTATTACGGCCAATATGTCGTAATAATGCTTACACTTGAATGTAACAAACCTGGGAAGCTGAAGCATACAAAACATGCATTATTCCTTCTTCAACTGATGCAGAATCTAATACATTAAGGTACATCAGATCCCAAGAATCATCCGGTACATGAAATTCCTCCCCGAACAACGTTGAATAATCAGACAAGGAAATCGGATCAGAATGATCATGTTTAGGATTCTCATCAGCTACAGTAGATACTTCGGGCAGCGTCGTGGGCACCACGAACTTCATAAGAATTCTTGATGCCTACAAATTCACAAGTCCCGAATAAAGACAAAAACAGGGGAGAGAAGAAATGAATGGAATCACATATGTTCTTTTCCAATTAAAAAAAACAAAAAAAGGTAGATAAGGAAACACCAAGCAAATCTCACCATTCTGCACACATTCCCAAGGCTAGAATCCTTGTAAGCCTTTCTAAGGAGTGTAAAGATTGCATCGGGGCGGAATACCAAGTGCGTTGATATAGGTAGGGAAACAGATGATGTGTTCCTCGATCTTCTTGGCTAAGAAGAGAAAAAGCAAGATTAGCAATCAATTCCTTCTGTTTTAAATTGGAGAAACGAAATTAATATCATAAAATCCACGAACTCTCTCTCTCAAAAACCAGGGAAAAGAAAGCAAAATAAGTCACCGATAAAATAGTCATCAACCCACGCTAATTCAGGTGTAATTTACTTCATGAACTTAAATTGTAACAACAGAAACAAGTGCAGTACCTCAAAATTTGAAGAAACGAGCAAAGATGTTGATGGGAGATTGGTCTTAGAAGCTTCATTATCGGAAATGTTGAGAGCCAGCCTTGCAGTTTCTCTGTAAATGCCATAAAAGGGTATTTAAGTAATTTCAAATATATGGATACTTTTATCTAAAAAATAAATCTAAGGCAGAAGGGTTATTTTGATGAGGCAGATCGATATTCATGAACACTCACCGAAACTAACTCAGAACTCTATTCATGGTTTTGTTTTTTAACATGTTTTAAAATACTTGCACCATTTTTTACATTCAACGAACTTTTAAAGTATTTTACCCCCGTTCTTGGTATTTTAATCTGATTGCATACTTTCCGCATCCCTAAGACCAACCAGAAGAACAAGACTATAACAAAGAACCATTTCTTCGGCTATGAAAAACATGGAGCAAGCTTGTTAAGGAGAAGTTATTATTTGCATATTTTTTCTCAATTAAGCAAATCTATAATATGATCTGAAACCCAAAAGTCTATCCAGATCTTTTCTCCACAAAAATTAAACCATAGTCTTAATGAAAGGATCATAACATTACATGAACTACATAAGCTTTTGCCAAAACCGTAGCAAATGACATAAAAGAGCCAGTTTTAACCTACTGCTGAAAAAGCATTCATTTACTCACTGCGTTAAAAAAATTCATACACCCTCAAAATTAATAAGTACAATTAGTTAGAAAATTACTTATAGAAACCAAGGCATGTTTAAAAGGAGCTTCACCTACCTTTCGATTACAATTTGAAGGATGGGATAAAACGGACCAGCAAGCATCGCAAGAAAACGCATACTAGGTTCCGCATCTTCTGCAAAGCTATTAAGATCAGCCTGCAAGAAATTAATTCATAAGTATAAATAAAGTTTAGTACATGACTTATTTTCCTCAGAATATAGTGGACTCTATTATCTATACCTCGAGGTGAGGAAGAAACCTGGCCAACCGACTCGTCACATCTTGAAGCAACTAGAAACGAACAGTTAGAAAATCACGAGCAGCTAAAACGTATGTTATAAATGATCTTAGAAAAATCACGAGCAGCTGTCTTACTCGCGTAAGCTACTGTATTGTTAGTTCACCTGAAGATGCATATCAACAGTATCTTGTTTGTGTGATATTATGTGCGGTAGTAAATAGTTAGCAACAGGTTGAAACTCCGGCTCTAAACCTGGAACTGTAATCCCAATCAGCTGCAATTGGATAAATACTGAATGTAATATTTGGGATATCATGTAGGCAAGACATTATTAGCAGCCAAAGATCAAATTGCCAAACATAAAATTGCTACTTACTGGACATAGAAATGGCCAATAAGCTAAATGATAAAGCAGAGATGCAGTACTAATTCCAATTATACCTGAATAAAAAATAAAGCTATTGGGTTTCCACGCATACAAGATATCCGGACATAGCGGCACGGAGTGTAATTCATTGGATATATCATGTCTCGCCGAGGTGCCTCACACCGGGGGCGAACTTTAACAAAAGTCTCAGGCTGTCAAAGAAAATGTGTAAAGGGAAAATCTTACCTCAAAGGATAAAATAAAGCTTCCACAAGAATATGAGGTAATTTTAAGAGTCACAGCGAAAACTATACCACAACTCGCGAAAGGGAAAAAAACACAGTGGTGAAGCTAGAAATTTAAGATGGCAAGATGTAAAATGTGGAAATGAAAACTGCAAACCGAAGGAATCAAGAATTCACAGTTAAAGCAGCACCCATTTTATTATGGCAAAATGAGTTATGATTCATGAGTAATATTAGGACAAAAATAGTCACGTGCACATAGTAATATTAGGATACTGACTTAATTACTTAATAATGCAAAAACAAATATGCCTGGTTTCCTCTATAAGATTCTAAAAGTCGAACGCTTTCGATTCGGTTAAACCCAACCAACTACTTCAAATAAAACATTTATGATATAAAATAACAACATCATCATTAGGAAAAAAAAAAGAACCTCAACATCCTTATGAAAACAGAACTTAGAAAATGGACATGGCACTAAAAGAGTGGATATTTCGCAAGGATCAATTACTATTTCCCATGGATTACACAATCGCAATTGATTAATTACATATATTTGAAGAAGTAAACTACCGAAACTGAATACATCTATCGACAACCATTTTTCACAAACCTTGTAACGTAATCCAACTGAAATTTCCCATTCCAGCACGGATTTATTATATATCCTTATGTGTGAAAGCAGGCATGGTTCCTGTAACGAACCAAAAAAAATGCATTAGCTCAAAATAGCACAGATAATGTTCGATCAGTAAAAAGGGCAACAAAAGTTAGGCATTAATGTATGAACGCCGGAATAAACAAATAACGCCCTTAATTACCATTCACGAAAGCCTTGTCCGCGTGTCAGCTTTTAATTTCAAAAAGTAAATAAATAAAAAATCAAACTCCCATTGTACCACACGCTATCTAACCCTGCAACAGTTCTGTCGATTTTTTTTTTTTTTTTTTTTAATTATTTCAACAGGTTTAACCAAACATAAACACGTAATGGAATCTTCAACAACTTCTACTAGAACTAACAGTCTCTCTCTTCTTCCAGTACAAAACATCCACTAGGAAAGGTAGTCATGCACAAACGAAGGCGAAAATAGGGTTATCGAGACTATCGATGTTCGCATACAATTCACCAGATTACGTTTACTTGTTAACATTGTTTTCCCCCCTCTTTCAATTCAATTATTGAAGGTTCTATAACTGGTGATCACTTCAATCCCTAAAATTGAATCATAATCAACTAAAAGTCAAGCCGGGAAAAAACATCAAAAAAAACCCTAATCAAATTTCACCACCAGAACACCAAAAATTAGGGGGCAATTTGTAAAATTGAGTTCACGTAAACATACATCGAGCTCGAGTAGGATCCATTCTTTGGTGTTTGTGGCGGTGGACCAGTGGTTGCGGAGGTCCGTGTCCAACACGTGCGCGGCCTTCTGAGCAGGGGATTCTCTCGACATAGCCTTCACTTTGTAACCCAATGCCTTCACCCTCGCCTCCAATTCCACCTCCATTTTTCAGTGTCTTCTCTCTCTCTCTCTCTGTGCAATCTCTCTCCTCTTTCTCTCCTATCGCTACACCCTGTTTGTATGTGAATTGGGAAGAATTCGAACACTGCGGAATTGTGTGAGGGTTTTTACAGTGGTTGATAAATCTTCGAATTGAACTCCATGCTTTGTTGGAGACTTTTGGAGACGTTGTAAATATAAAAATATAATATATATATATATATATATATATATATATATATGAGTAAACTGCAAATACTACCCCTGTGTTATCTCGAAATAGCGAAAACCCCCCTGTGATAAATAAACTAGCAAAAACCCCCCTGTGAAATTTAGTCAAAGGCAGAATCCCCCCTAGCTGATTTTTAGACTGAAA
>NW_012192955.1:180252-203959 GCF_000504015.1 Erythranthe guttata
CGGCGCCCGACTTGGGCGTGGTATCTGCCCTAATTTATCGGCCAAGTCTATGCAATAGGCTCAAGCCCATTAACAGTTATGGTTCCATATTTACGAATATCGTTCACTTTACTATTTTTCGTTTATCTCTCTTTAGAAAAAAAAAAATCATCGGAAGCTATTATATCTTGAATCGTACCGAAACTCATCTTGTTGAAGAGATTTGCAAACAAAAATGTGGCGAGCTCCTCTAGGAAAGAAAAAAAAAACACCTACATTTTGAATTTTTGGGTTTTTAACATGTAATTAACAAAATAAACATTAAATAATTGATTTATAACTAATTTAGAGTAGAAATTATCTTCAAATTTTCAATGATTTTGAGATGATTTGAGATGAGTTTGCGAGGATTCCTGTGAATTTTGGAGGTTTTGTAGGTTCAGGTGGGTTTAGAGATAGAAAGGAGTTTGGTGAGTGAATGGTATTCGTAATTTTAATACGGTAAAAATCAGTTCACAGTTATAATTTGTCCTAATTTAAGAATTTAAGGTACACAATATACAACTCTATTAATACACTTTTGAATTTTTTTCCAGCAACTTTTAAGTCGAAAGTTAACTTGAGCGTCGAAGAGTTTTTGCTTGTAATAAAACCCGACACACTAACGTTTGACCACATCGCTCAAAAAAGCCGGTCCAAAAAAATGTGCCAATTTTATATCTTCCTATCTCCCCTATTTAAATTATTAATAAAATTCCATGACACATTGTATAACTGATTAAAAATTCACACAATCAAAGGTCAAATGTTAGTTAGGCCCTCTCTCTCTCTCTCTCTCTCTCTCTCTCTCTCTCTCTCTCTCTCTCTCTCTCTCTCTCTCTCTCTCTCTCTCTCTCTCTCAAACAATATGGTAAGAGAATCAAGAAAATGGATGGTTTTGGTGGCGACAATATGGATACAAGCATTCACCGGAACAAACTTGGACTTTTCGTCGTACTCGAGCGACATGAAATCGGCACTAGGAATATCTCAGGTGCAGCTCAACTACTTAGCGGTTGCTTCCGATTTCGGAAAGGCATTCGGTTGGTGCTCGGGTGTTTCTCTCTTGTATTTTCCGACATGGTTTGTTCTCTTCTTCGCTGCTTTCGTCGGACTCTTCGGTTATGGTCTCCAATGGCTTGTCATTCACCAGATCATCTCTTTGCCTTATATACTGGTTTGCCCTTCTCTTAGTTATTATTTTTTCCTCTTACAAGCTACTAATTTTCATGCATACAAATTGTTTTAGATTTGTTTTGATATATTTTCTTGAAAATGAATAAATCAATTTCTCCATTTAAAGGTTAATTTACGAAAAACCCCCTCTTGTTTGGGTAATTACAACGAACCCCTCAACTATAAATCTTCTTACACATCCACCCTTATCGTGTCAAATTCAATAGAATCTTCGAGATTCCGTGGAATGCTCTTTGGTTTGTACTCGATTCATGCAAAAATGCAGTTTTCTGATGCACCACAATATGATATTTACAAGTCAAGAAACACATCTTATAATCATCTTGTTTCCAAATGTGGAGCTGAAATAGAGTAAAACGGGAGAATGTTCCGCATAATCTATAAAATTTCATTAAATTTGTAACCGCAAAAGTGGATGTGTGTGAGAAGATTCATAGTTGAGAGAGCGGTTGTAATTATCCAAACGAAAGGGGTTTTTCCGTAATTTGACCTTACTTTTGGGGTGGCCTTAATTTTAAAAAGAATGTAAATGGAGTTGCTGCAAAATTGGTGTTCATTAAGGGTTGGTGAACTAGTATTGGTTCCACCTAACATAAGACAACTAACTTTCCATAATTTAGGTGGTTAATATTATTAATTAAGCTTTTATTTATATTTTACCAAATAATCGAATAATAATAATAATATCATGGTTTATTTTATTTAATTGGACAATGCTTGCCTATCAAAAATAACTTTTTAAGTCCCTTTTTTATTTTATTTTTTAAATTCCTGTCCTTCACTTATTTTTCCAATGACTGTTTTGCAAGCAAAGCAATCTTTCCAGGAACTATAATCTACTTTAATCGAATTGATAATTCGATATGCAATATTACCAAACACTCCCTACGTAATAATCGTTTCCGACATTCATCGAGTAAACCATAAACGACAACCAAATTCAAAACGGAGTAAATAATATCGAACAATAAAACTTAAAAAAAAAACTGTACACTAATTCTTGATTCTAAATTTCGAATTTTGCGATTTCTGATTTTTTTTTCTGCAGGTGCTTCTACTTTCGTTACTATCGGGCTGTAGC
Source organism: Erythranthe guttata (assembly GCF_000504015.1). The sequence continues at coordinate 182,549 of NW_012192955.1, forward strand.
ATTTGCTGGTTCAACACAGTATGCTACGTTCTCTGCATAAAAAGTTTCGAAACAAACAGGGCACTAGCTTTATCCCTTGGCGTAAGTTTCAACGGTCTAAGTGCTGCTATATACAACCTCGTAGCAAATTCAATTAATCCGAACGATAAAAAACTATACCTTCTCCTTAACGCCGTTATCCCATTAATCACATCCATCGTGTCTCTTCCACCAATCACCACCCGCCACCTGTCCAACGAAGCATCCCCATCCGATAACCACATCCCAACCAACTTTTACTACCTAACTGCACTAGCAGTTATTACAGGCCTATATCTCCTCATTCTAAATCCAATATCGACAAATGTATCCATCGCTCGTTTCGTCTTATCTGGAGCTATATTTCTGTTAGTAGTACTTCCTCACTTAGTTCGATTCGATCTAGAAGGTTCTAGTGTCGATAAAGAAACTGAAACTCAAAGCCCTAATGATTTTTCAGACAGCGAGTCGAATGATCTATTTAAAGACCGGGGAGTTGTGCTCGGAGACGAACACTCGACTAGGGTTTTGATTCGGAGTCGGGATTTTTGGCTTTACTATGTTGCGTATTTATGTGGAGGTACGTTAGGGCTGGTTTACAGTAACAACCTCGGTCAGATTTCGGAATCACTAGGTTTTCATTCGGATGTTGGCTCCCTTGTTTCTCTCTATTCCGCGTGCTCGTTTTTCGGTCGGTTACTTTCCACTACCCCAGAGTTCTTCAGACAGTAAGTATAAATGTCGTTTCAGTTTTACTGGTACAGTTCCGACTTCGAATGCGATTATAATTTTTAGGGTAAATTACAACCAACCCCCTGAGGTATAGTCAAATTACTAAAAAAATCCTCTTGTTTGGATAATTACATTTAGCCCCCTCAACTATGAATCTTCTTACACCTCTACCCTTATGGTGTCAAATTCAACATAATCATCTAGATTCCGTGCAATGTGCTCTAATTTGTACTCGTTATGTGTAAAAATACAGTTTTTGATGCACCACAATCTGATATATACAAGCCAAAAAACACATCTTATGATCATCTTGCTTCACAATGTGGAGCTCGAATGGAATAAAACGGGTACAAAAGTGACAATATTCCATATAATCAGGAAGATTCCACTAAATTTGAAACCGTAAGGGTGGACGTGTAAGAAAATTTATAGTTGAGGGGTTGTTGTAATTACCCAAACAGAAGGGGGTTTTCGTAATTTTATCATACCTAGGGTTGGTTGTAATTTACCCTAATTTTTAACCATTTTTCAGTCAGAATTTGGCAAAAGTCAAAACACTGAACTTGTTGTCCTTTGAGCTGACTTTCGACTTTTGTCAAGTTCGGAATGTAAAAAGGCAAAAATCACATTAATAGTCGAAACGGTACCGGTAAAACTGAAACAAAATAAATTATTCCATTTTTGCCCACGAATTCTAACTTCATACCTTTTAAAATAATGCAGCAAGATTTATTACGCAAGAACCGGATGGCTCGCATTGGCCCTTATTCCAACGCCATTTGCATTTCTCCTGCTCGTTTTTTCAGACAGTAAGGCAACACTTGTCACTGCCACAGCCATGATCGGACTAAGCTCGGGTTTTGTCTTTTCAGCAGCAGTTTCGATTACGTCAGAATTATTTGGTCCGAACAGAGCTGGAGTAAATCACAATATTCTAATCACGAATATTCCGATTGGATCGCTACTCTACAGTCTTCTTGCAGCTCTAATATACGAAGCAAACATAGGAAATTCAGACAAGATTGCTGCTACGAGGGATGGATCGACGGTGTGTGTTGGCAGGGATTGCTACCGTGATACTTTTGTGTGGTGGTGGTTGATCTCGTTGCTAGGTTTCGTTTCTAGTTCGTTGCTTTTTCTTAGAACTAAGGCTACGTACAAACGGATGGAGAAACACCAGAAACATAGTACTCAAACTACGTTGTTGAAATCATTTTCATCTTATGATGAGAGTTGAATTTCGTCTCGATTAAGATTAATAATACTCATAAAAATCAATATCAAATCATAGAAAAATTAGATTTAAGATTCCGTAAATCGGGTTATTCCCAAAATCACAAGATCTATTAGAATCATTCGATGACTCATTTTTGTCACATTTCGTAAATTTTCGTATTTTTTTCCTAGGGTTGCATGAATTTCCCAAACACTATAGCAACAATCAACAAGACTTGAAACGAACATGTAAAATGAATATTAATAAGTCGAAGATTTCATCAAGAGTCAACTAGAGATATTCGAGACGTACAATTCTATGACATATAACTGTATCATCGAATTCAATGAACCGAGTCTAGTCGAGAACTATAGGTGCCTCGTCAGACTTACCACGAGAATCGATCAGTTCCTGCAATTGAGGTGGAATATCGCCCCTCACAATCATAACTTTGAATATGAGATTCGTACCGCTAGACTCCATTAGTTCGAAAACACAACCATCTCCAACTTTCAGATTATTGTCGGCCACAAATGTTTTCCATTGGCTGTCAAACCTACGGCGAACCATGTTCCCGACGTAAGACATGTTCCAAGTTCTGCCACCGTGTCTTAGAACAACAGGGACAGTTGTACGAGGAAGCGTGCTACTAATAGTGACAGGCACGAACTGTCAAAAATAACCAAAGACTTACGTAAGTAAGATCACTGCACGAAAATCCCCAAATTACCCTTTTATCATTTATTGTTCAAGCTCGTTGTTTAGATATTAAAAGCTCATTTAATAGTTTCGTAAAGGGCAATTTGGGGATTTTCCATAAAAATGAGGCTATTTATTAGGTTTCTTAATCTGTGTGAATTTACGATAAACGACACTTACTATAAAAACGGAGGGACGACAAAATCCGGTAATATCCGAATTTGGCAAATACAATCCAATATTACTATTTACTACACATGTCATATAAAATCGAAAACACGTCAAATTATCTTGGATCACAAAAAACCGATCTACTACGAATCGATTGATTCTTTTAATGCAACAAACCAAAGCTCGACAATTACGTAGCAATCAAGAGAAAAAGAAGTTAGTGGCACAAGGGTAATTACCAGTCCATTGGGCAGCAAATGTGATTTTGATAAAACTAAATCAAAATATGGCTTCCCCGAAAGATAACAGATTTCGTCTTCATCTGCTTTAGCTGCTTCGGAAATCGAATCGAATCGAGTGCTTCCGATTTCTTCATGCTCTGGAGCCTGTGTCTGAACAAAGTACATGAACACGATCATATCTCCAATTAAAAATAAAAAATAAAAAAATTAAATAAATAAATCCAATTGGCTGATCAAAACAAAGCTTACAACTTTATCTTACCTTCTTCAACTGATTTAATTCTGCTACAATTTTTTCGAAGAAATTCAAAATTACAGATTGATTTTTTTTTCCCAAAAAAATTGAAGGGTTTTATTCGCATGCAATGCAATATTATATCCTCAAGAAAAATAAAAAATAATAAAAAAATATTACGCGCACGAACCTTCTTTTGCACCGCGTCTTGTTTTGAATTATCCAACATATTACCGTTGTTAATTTGGGGGTTTTGGCTTTGCGGGTGAAAAGGAAAATTCAAATTGGAGACGAATGGTCAAATAAAATTGAATTGATTGTGCCTAGGGTTTCATATCGCTGCACCTTTCAAAATTTGGGGCTAATTTTTTTAATTTGTGTTAATATTTTATTTTAACCCCTCTTAGTTAGTGAAATTACAGGACTTCCCTTCTTAGAAAAAAAATTATCCAGACACCCTGTTAGATGTTCAGTTTACAAAGTTCAACTGTATATTTCAAATATTTTGTGCAATTATGGATTAAAAAAAAATCATATAAATTATTCACAAAAATCATTTTTGAAACTAAAAGGAAATTTGTATATTTAAACATTTACGTTTTTTATAGTAATAATTTTTATTCAAAAAGAAATTAAAGGCTACATACTCACATCACTTAAATCAAATTGAGGAAGAGCAACTATTTGTATGAATAATGAATGTAGTGTTGCAGAACAACTATTTCAATCTTGCGATATTAAAGGGTAATTACTAATTTGCATTCACCTCCCTGAACTTTGGTCTTTTAGTAAACACACCCCAAACATTTAACCTTTTGGCGTATACACCCTTTCCCATCCAGTATCTATTACATGCCCGAATTTAGAAACTCACGAATCCGAACATCCGCAAGACAAACTACAGCACCAATATTCAATGCACGTACAGCACTCGATACGAACACGCAAAAAAACGAGCGAATTACAGACGAGACAAAGATTGAGTTTCTAGTCGATAACTATAGGTACCGCCTCGGACTTACCGCGGGAATCGATCAACGCCTGCAGTTCAGGCGGAATCTCGCCCCTCACGATCATAACTTTGAATACGGCGTTTCTACTGTCCGACTCCATAAGTTCGAAAACGCAACCATCTCCAACCTTCAGATGATTGTCGGCCACAAACGCTTTCCATTTGTAGTCGAACCTCGGCCGAGCCGCGTCTCCACAATAAGACATGTTCCATGTTTTGCCACCGTGTCTTAGAACAGCTGGGATCGTGGCACGAGGAAGCCGTTGAGTCATACTTATAGGAGGGTACTGTCATCAACAAACAAATTAAACGAAGGCCGCTTCTGTAAATAAAAATTATGCTTTGTTTTCTTATAAGGCCTCGTTTGGTTGAGAAACTTAGGCACGATTAACTGAATAATTGGACTTTGTTTGATGTATGGTAAACCCAATATTTTTCCCGGTCGACCCAGAAATATTATTTTATCACAGTCTATCTTGCCTTTTGGGCAGATTATGTATTGGACCTTCCATAGTCCAATAATACAATCGGGTTTGCATCAGATTAATTATTTGATCTTATCAATCTTCCCAATCAAACAAGGCCTTAGGGCTCGTTTGGTTGCCAAGATAAGATAAAGTACTCTAATGAAAACCAATTGTATTATTGGACTTTGGAAAGTCCAATACATAATCTCCCTAAAAGGCAAAATGGACCATGATAAAATAATATTTCTGAATCGACCAGAAAAATTATTGGGTTTACCAAACATCAAACACAGTTCAATTATTAGTTAATCATGGTTAATTTCCCCAACCAAACGAGTCCTTATAAATTGTGTTAAATATGTAAGTACTACTCGTTAACTTTCCTTTGCCATGGATTAATATAGTTAATAATGGCACCAACATTACCCTGGATTACACCAAGAATCGCTATTAATTCGTCGATTGTCGAACTAAATTCACTAACGGAATAAAAACACGTTAATATTATTGAATGTTGCATCCGACACAATCTGGTAGCATCTAAGAGCGCGGTTCCGTGAATAGAATCCAATATTAATACAAGTACTGATGCATATGAAAAATAGAAGAAAAAAAAATTAGCGGAAGAGAAAATAATGGAAACGAGAGCCGATCGAGAGTAGTTACCAGTCCACGGGGGCGGTTGAGATGTGTTTTTCCTATAATAATATCGAAATACGGCTTTCCTGAAAGATAACAGATTTCATCTTCATCTGCTTTGGCTGCTTCAGGACTCGAATCAAATTCAGCGCGTCGAATTTCTTCGTTTCCCGGAGCATGTTCCGTTGTGCAGGCCTATACAAAAGTACTACAAAATATCAGATCTATACTTTATAATAACAATAAAAATAATAACAATTAAACAATGAAGCGTTTTACTCTCATGCAAATATATATATATATATATATATATATATATATATATATATATATATATATATATATATATATATATATATATATATATATATGACGAACACGTACCTCCATTTTCACCGTGGCGAGTCGAGCAACTCGGTTGGAAGGACTCACCATTAATTTACCTCTGTTACTTTGAGTTTTGTCCTGCTTTTGCTGGTAAACAAGGAAACTTGAAAATGGAAGAAATATGGGTTTTGATTTATAAAGTAAATTGCATTTACTTTCTTTTCTGTTGGAACGGTACTTAATTTTTTATCTGATCAATGTAGTAAGTTTTTGGATTGGGTTAGGTGGATTAGGTTAGAGTATTTATTTAGAAAAATTATTATTATTATTAAAAAAAAAATTTAGTGAATCAAAATCAAAGAAGTATTGGAACCTATATATATAGCATGGACACGAAAACGGCGATACGGGGTGTAAATATTAAAAATATAGAGGTATATTTATAAATATGCTATATAAAAATATATAAGTTTTTTTTATTTATTATATATAAATTATTTTTTTATATTTTCGTACAAACATATTTAAAATATATTTTACTATCAACTGTCAATTTTATAATTGATCATGTAAATAATTAGGGAAGTAACAAAAATATTTAAAATTTTGCTATTCAAACGTGTCTCTAACTTTTAGAAATTGCAAAATGGCCCATAAGGTGTCCAACAGGTGTTCTCGAATATCGGACACAAAACGCGTACGAAAAGCTAAAAAAATGATGTTTTCGAACTACATAGATTGAAACTTTATGTTTATAGTATTTTACAAGACTTTATTTTCCCTTTCTCAAATCCTGAGGGACATATCGAAATATGTTGATCAAATAATAACAACAATGTTCGGTGGAATTCGGAATTTTCAAATTTTCTAGTCTATCTTATAATATAAAATACATAATAATATTGATATTGTAAGTGTAATTTTCAAAGGAAATTCAATTTTTTTGGAAATCAAAATCTAGTATATATTCCAATTTCGATCCGTTATTTAAAAAAAATGAAATATAAGCTTTTGAGATTTCGAATGAAAAATATTATTCCAAAACCGTAGATGATCGGATCAGATTCGGCATATCAATACCCGAAAATCAATATTCAAGATAACTTACACATCATATGAATTAACTCCATTGTTCCCCCAATTTTATTTCCCACTTCGAAACGAACACGTAAAAAAAACCCTTGAAACATCGAATTACAGAGTACAAGACAAAGATATTTTCATCGTAGGCCAACTAGTCGAGAACTATAGGTGTATCGCCAGACTTACCACGAGAATCGATCAGTTCCTGCAGTTCGGTTGGAATATCGCCCCTCACAATCATAACTTTGAATACGAGATTCGTACCGGTCGACTCCATTAGTTCGAAAACACAACCATCTCCAATTTTCAAATTATTGTCAGCCACAAATGTTTTCCATCCGGAGTCGAGCTTAGGGCGGACCCCACCTCCACAATAAGACATGTTCCAAATTTTACCGCCGTTTTTTAGAACAGCGGGGATAGTGGCGCGAGGAAGTTCTCGAATCATCGAGGCGGGAAATAACTGTCACCAAAAACCAAAGACTTTCGGTCATAGATTAATACAGTTAATACGGTTATTTATGGATTTACCCTGAATTAAATCAAGAGAGGTTAATTCGTTATCGATCCCTATATATCATTTATACTAATTAATCAGCTAACAGAATACGAACGACTTTCTATTTCCGGTAACATTTGATCCAAGTTCCGGGAATACAATTCAGATATTAATAATTTAATAATTAGTAGTGATACGATATAAAAATCGAAAAAAATTATCGGAGGAGAAAATAGTGGGAACGAGAGTCGAGAGTAATTACCAGTCCGAAGGTGTGGCTGATATGCGATTTCGATAAAACCAAATCGAAATATGGCTTCCCCGAAAGATAACGAATTTCATCTTCGTCTAATTTAGCTGGTTCGGAATTCGAACCGAATCGAGTGTGTCGGATTTCTTCATTTTCCGGAGCATTTTCTGTTGTGCAGGCCTATATAAAAGTAATCAAATTAATCAGATCTATACTTGTAAAAAAAGAGAGGCATTTGTAGATCAAAACAGAGTACTACATCAAACGTTTTACACACTGACACACACACACACACAAAAAGAAAATGATTTTTTTTTAAAATCGAATTGGAAAAGAGAATCAATCATGAATCGAGTTGAAATAAATTGATAATCCAATTTTATTTTATTTTTCAATTTTTCCGCCATTAGCGAACAGATTGAAACCCTAAGAAGCTTCACGAACTCAACTCAATGATTGAGATTCCGGTTTGAATATTATCTACATCATACCCACACGGTTAATTTCGTGAAAAAAAATCAGATAAAATGCACATAATTTTGCACCAAATATTCATTAAAAAAAAATTCCCCAAAAAATTGAAGGGTTTAACTGTCATGCAAATACGACGAACACGTACCTCCATTTTCACCGCGGCGAGTTGAGCAACTCGCTTGGAAGGAGTCACCATTTTTACCACTGTTAGTTGGGTTAATTTTCCTGCTTCTGCTGATAAATTAAACAAGGAAAATTGAAAATGGAAGAGTGGGGTAGGAAGAAAGCCCTGGTTTTGTTTGATGTTTGGTCACTGCATTAACTCTTTTTTCAGCTGGAATTGGAATTGGAATTGGAATTGTATTTATTTCTTACATTGATATCTGATCAATGTACAGTAACTTTTTTGATCGGATTTGCTTGATTAGTTTATTGAGTCTATATATAACCCCCTTAAACATTCAAATAATAGGGGTATACCCAAATTTATATTTGTCATTTTGATAACACCCAAACTTTTCCTAATTACATAATTACCCTCAATCAAATCCCACAAAACCCGTTACTTTACCTTTTGAAATAAAATTGAAATAAAATCAAATCCCTTCCTATTTTCCCGTTAAATCACTATCATCCCAAACCCCACTATCGAATAAACTGCAAAACCTCCCAGAACAACTTCCCGGTGCGGCCGATTGAAAGGGGAAGACGTCTGCACTGCCGTGAAACGACGATTTTCGTGCACTCCGAGCAAGCTGCCGTAGGTACGTCGTCGCCACGCTGAATCGCTATCATCCATCGATTTGTTGATATGTTTTGGCTAAATCGACTATCACGTTTGTGTATTTGCAGATCTGTTATAATCGCATACCGCATTCGAGCACTAAATCAGTGATATTGCAACAATTGATGGGCAGGACATCCACCAGAAGTGATATCGTCGTTGGCCGCCGCCGTCGCCGTCGCCGTCACTGCTCCAATCTAGGGTTACTCAAATATAGTATTACTCAAATCTAGGGTTTTGATAATTCTCCGGCCCATAGTTGATTAACGAGATGCATAGTCGAATTACATATGTATTAATATACTATCCCATATCATTTAGTAGACTATCCCACTCGTATAATTTTACTATGGATCTCGTTAATCGACTATGGGCCGAAGAATTATCAAAACCCTAGATTCGAGAAGTGACGACGGCGGATTTGTGTTTTAAAATTAATAGACTATCTCATATCTTTTAATAGACTATCCCATGTATCTAAATCGACTATGGGTTTAGTTAAATGACTATTGGAAAAATAGTAATATATATGGAAACTGAATAATATGTTTGTTTGAAATACTAATCAATTAGGGTAATTTTCCTTATTATATGACAACGATTAGGGTAAATAATGATATATATGAAAAAATAATAATATATATGGAAACTGAATAATATGTTTGTTTGAAATACTAATCAATTAGGGTAATTTTCCTTATATCATGTATTATACTATCTTATTCATCTAATTCGACTATGGATCTCGTTAATCGACTACGGATCCCGTATTATTCAACCACGTAGTATATTAATAATTTCAATATAGTACATTGATCTGCTATGATAGTATATTACGGTTATAGTAGTGATATGAATTGTGTTACAAACAATATACCACTGAAATGACAAGAACATTGAGAACAACACCAACGTAAAATATTCCAACATAACCAATAAAATAGTACATTAATAATCTCATAATTTCAATCTAGGGTTTTGATAAAATACATAAACCACATCATAACACAATAAAATCAATATGTCGAGTTAAAAAATTCTAGTACATTAATAATCTCATAATAGTATAATAAAATGATAATGGTAGTATCATACGATATTCATAATAGTATACTACTGTATTACAACGGTTTAAAACTTAACCGAAGTTACCGAGCCATTACATCGTAAACACCTCTTTATAGCAACCAACCCACCAAACCTCAACAAAATCCTTACGAAATTCGCCATCGAAAAAACCTAAAATCATGAAACAAAATAAAAAATGCAGAATACTAAAAAATGATTAAATAGATTGCAAATACATTTGAATGACAATACATTAATATCATAAAAAATAAACTTAAAATGCAAAATTCACTACGAACTATATTTTAATGTACTACCCAGCACACTTAAATCGGCTGTTATAAACAAATAAACCAACTATCGATCGGGATCAAAAACATGAACTCGACCACAACGGACAATTATTCCGATTATTGCATAAACCAACTACGAAGCTCATATAAAATAACTCTGGTCCGATCTGCGTGAAGCATCTTCTTCTAACTCTGTCAATCCTCTGCCAAACAAACATCATCCGCCAAAAATAACGATGTATATATGACGACGTAATTTTGTTAAAAAACGTTCTACTTCATAGAATCAAGTATCAACACAACCCTTAAAATTTCTAACCACCGTAATCGACAATCCTAGACATTGAGCGAAAAATAAAAACGAAAAATACGATAAAGAACATTCGAAAAATATTGTACACGATTTGATATAACGGCCAATGATCTCACGTAATTTTATTCCGTGATTTTAGGCAACGTATCAGCAAATCTCAAATCACGTAGTAAAGGAAATAAATGCCTTTTAAAAATAAAACAGGGGTATTAAAGGAAAATTATATAATATATTTTGCCAAGTTGGCAAAATTGGATCTATCTCAAAAAGGGGGAAAAAAATTGGATTTACCTCATTAGAAAATATGAACAAAACCCTAGTTTATTTTCAAATAATAATAAAAAAAATAACAAAAAATAATTATAACTATTATTTTGGCCGCCAACCCCATAAGGTAAGGACAAATTACAAAACCTACCCTTCTGTTTGGGTAATTACAACCACACCACAACTATGTATTGTCTTACATTTTCAGCCTTACGGTATCAAATTTCCTGAGGGTTTTTTTCATAAAGACATATTTATGGGTGGTTATAATTAACCAAATAAGAAGGGTTCTTTTCCCTCGTAATTTGGCCTTCAGGGTGACTGTAATTTGCCCTTGTCTTTTTGTTTTTTATAAGTGAATTGAACACAAATTCTCCTAAAAGGGTTAATAGATAATATAGTAATAACATGAATATTGTAGTTAAACCTATGTAGCACAGACACGAAAACTGCGATACGAGAAAATGGGGAAACAAGACATGTCCACACAGATGAGGATACGAGAATTTGAGAGAAACGTGTAAATATTAAAAGTATATATATATATATATATATATAATTAGTTTTTATTTATATGTACTTTTTATATATATATATATTATTATCAACTATTAATTATGTGCAACAGATAATTAAATTATGTAAATAATTAAGGAAACAACAACAATATTTGGAAATTTGCTATTCAAACAAGTTTCTAACTTTTTTCAGAAATTACAAAACAACCCATAAGATGTTTGAAAATTTGCTATTCAAACATATTTCTTAACTTTTAAGAAATTATAAAATGTCCCGCAGGTGTCATCAAGTGTTGGTCAACGAAAAGTATCCGAAATGCGTTGCTTGTCAAGCAAACAGTTCAAGATAACTTACATATCATACGAACACCTAAATCGAAGAACCATAAATATTCGCAAACAAGAAAGAACTCGAAAACAAACACAAATCAAGCAAACGTAAAATCGACGGAAGCATATGACAAAAAATCAGCATTAAAACTGGGCAATGTCTAGCGAAAGAACACCATAAAACAACATTCAAAACTCTCTGCTCATAATAGAAAATAAAATAAAAAAACGAAAAACACCTAAATGTCTCGAAATAATTTCGACGAATAAAAACAACTTCAAAACTTATAAAAAACCCCACCCCCTTCTAATTCTTCTTCTCACCCCCTTCAACAATCTTCGGCTTCTTCGCAGTCGCTTGCGAATACAAGAAAGTCCCGAAAATCGCTATAGCAGATCCGAGCCCATTCAACGGCCTAACCGGATTCCTGAAAACCAAAACCGTAGCAATAATAACCACCACCCTCTTCATCGTATTCCCCACCGAAAACGAGAGGGGGGTAATATCGTCCAAAGCTTCGTACGACGATTGATTATAGAGATGGTAAAATATCCCGGAAAGCATCACCCACAGATAAAAAGTCGAAGGCTTTCCGATTGTAGCAATCGCCTTATGATAACCCGATACCCATTGCGAACCCTCGACAACTACCGCGACGGGGAATAAATAACACAGAGATATTATACTAATCCAACCGTACAAATTCAACCCGTTCACTTGCTTGAAGCTCTGCAAGCTCTTTTTCGAGTAAATATTCCTAAGCACGAAACCGACATTGCTAATCATAGCGCACCACAAGCCGCCGAAATTGAACGAGACTTCGGTCACTGCGGCTAACGAGCAACCGAACACGATCGGGACGATCGAGAGCCACACGCTCAGAGGATACGAATCGCCGAGGAAAGACGAGAACACGACCGAGAAGACGGGCTCGGCGGATTTGATGACGTGTGTGAACGAAACGGCCACCTTCGAGAACGAGACGCAGGCCGAGATGTGACCGACGGTGTGGAAGAGGGCCGGGCCGAGGAGCGCGACGACGAAGGATTTGTCGATTTTAGGACAGGGTTGGATTTTCAGTGTCCAGAGGGCGAGCATCCAAACGGATCCGACGAAGAGCTGGAAAGTTGCGAGGAACCATGGGTATGGGAAAATGTTGAGTGCTTTCTTGTTGTAGATGTTGAAGACGATGTTTTGGAAATACCAGAGGCCGAACACAACGGCTAGTTTGAGATTCTTGTTTGGCTTTAGGGTTAGGGTTTCGGTTTCGATTTTTTCGGCGGCGCCGTCTGGGATGGATTCCGATGGGATTTCTTCTTCGGATGATGCTCTGATTTTGTTCGGGCATGGTGATTTGGGGGTTAATCGGAATGGGTGCGCACCGAAATCGGATTTTGATTTAGGGATCTGGCGAATGGGGGCAAACCCTAGGGTTTGATTTGAGAATGTGGGAGAGAGGAATTGGGTGTTTCTGTGAGCGTTAATTGTGCGTCTGAAGCTGGATTTTGAGGCGGGGATGTTTGATGATGTAAGTAGGGTTAAAGACTGCATTTTTAATTTTTATTTTTGGATTTGATTTGTTCTTCGTGATTTCGAGTGAGGAAAAATTCGAGAAGATGAAGAAAGGTTGCAGAGTAAGTGAGGAATGGAGGATCTTGGTTTTTTGTTTGACTATTTTAACAATACGGCGACACGTGTCTCGATAAATCAGCGGCGTATTTTAGCGTACTGGCGAGGATGGTGGTTGGTGGTAGGTAGGTGGAAAGTAGGCGAGATGCCACCGCATTTGGGGTTTTTTGCAAAACTACCCCTGTGAAATTATTAATTGCTTCCAAAGTCCTTGTGATATAAAGAGTTTTAGTTAAAGGCAATTTCCCCCTTAGTGGGAGTTCGTGTCGTTCACTCGCGGTTTGTGCGTCTGGTGATGAATTTTTTTGATGAGAAAATACCTAATTGCCCCTCGAGTGTAAACAATTTGGCTTGGTTATAAAGAATCCAAAACATTTGGGATCAAATTGCAATTTTTAGAATCTTCTCCCTCTTCGGTTTTAACGTCGGAAAGCAAAATTACTTTCAAATCTCCTGTCTCCGGCGCCACCATTATCTCATCATCTTAACTGGCCGGAATTACATCTCATCGGCGCCACCATCTATCGTCATCGTGAAAGACTTTTATTTAATTTTATGCGGAATACCTTAATCACAGAATCTTGAAATCAAATTCATCTTAAGAACATAAGCACATAATAGAGATTATTGACATACCGTTCGCCATAGATTTCGATAGAGACGATGAACGATAGCAATCTACAAGCCGAGCCTAGCCAGGCCTCCTTTGAATCTGCTTGAGAACTTTATTCGTAGCACACCTTCTTCTCTCTATCTCTCTAATATCACAACTCACGTCTGATTGTTGAGGAAAAGAGCTGTGGATTTCTTTTATAGACGAGAGAAGAGGGCCACAATTGATTTGTAACGGCAGAAGACAAATCCCACCCATCATGGTCTTTTATTGCCTTCAACGTTACAAATCAATTACCATAAAATCACCTTAATACCATAATTTGAATTACCCACAATTTAATTAATTAAAATAAAGATTAGTGGACCAAAAAATAAAATGTTAAAAACGTAAAACTAACATTCTCCCACTTGGTCCACTGAATCGATTAAGAAAAATAAGTTTAAAAAATATTTGACTCGGTGGGTTCTTCATACAAAACATTTGACACGTGATCACGATTTTAAAAAAAAATTAAGGTGATTACCATAATAGGTAAATAGAGTACTTTAATACTAGAACTAGTTTGAGTTATTAATGTGAATCATAGCGGTTATATGATTCATTCATCATATTCCCTTCTATGTATCACGCCACTAATAACCCTTACTATTCTAATCCATAATAGCCCCTTTAATTTTGTCTTGTTAGGACAAATCCTGTTAAATCCAAATATAATATGTGCACACATAATAGGAAACAAGAAAAACAGAAACATTTGATTAAATAAATTAAGTGTCAATTACATAATCATAACTCATCAAATCATGGATTGCTCAAAAGACACACTCTAATAACATGTTCCTCATATGTCTTTATAGGCAATCCCTTGGTTAATGGACCAGCAACCATAAGAGTTGTACTTAAATTTTCTATTGACACTTGTTGTTTCTGGACTCTTTCTTTAACAACCAAGTACTTAAGATCCATGTGCTTGGATCCACTTGAATACTTTCCATTCTTAGAGAAGAAAACTGCTGCGGTGTTATCACAATATATCTTCAAAGGCTTAGCAATTGAGTCAACAGCCTTAAGCCCTAAGATAAAATTTCGCAACCACAGTGCATGATTCGAGGCCTCAAAACATGCTACAAACTCAGCCTCCATTGTGGAAGAAGCAATAATACTTTGTTTTACGCTCTTCCAAGAGATTGCTCCACCAGCTAGTAGAAATACAAAGCCCGATGTGGACTTTCTACTATCTACACAACCAGCAAAATCGGAGTCTGAATAACCAATAACCTCTAATTGGTCTGATCTCCTATAAGTAAGCATGTAATCCTTTGTTCCTTGAAGATACCTCACAACCTTCTTTGCTGCTTTCCAATGTTCTATTCCCGGATTACTTTGATATCTACCAAGTACTCTCACTGCATAACTAATATCTGGTCTAGTACAAGTCTGTGCATACATCAGACTTCCAACTGCTGATGCATATGTGATACGCGTAAAACCTACGTATGAATTACCGCAAGTATACGGTATCGCATTTTGCAGAACAGTGGTTCCGGATATCGATCCACAGGGACCTTGTAGATTCAAATGCTGAGTAGTGTAATTATATTATCGTTATATTATCTAGCCGATCGTAAATAAGTGGATTGGTGGTAAACCCTAATTTATAAGCATGCAAGATCGTAAACATGCAAATATAGAATGTACGTAAATAAAGTAACGATAACTCAACGCGGGGACTTCGATTTAAGGGGACTTCTAGGGCCAAATCCACCTATGTAAAATCAACAACGATCTACAAATCCGTTATCTAATGCCACATTCCTATTCGTTAACCCAGACACTAAAGTACTCTAACCCCCGTCTCCAGTGTAGTTAGAGTCTACCCACAGGTCCGACGTCTCCGTTCAGAACCTGCTATTAAGAGAGCATTTAGGTCAAGTCCTTAAGGGCTACCCGAAGTGCATCACGTCTCCGTTTCCACACCCCGAGCTATGTTTTCCTAACTTCAAACAAGAAATCCTCTCTCGAGTTCATTCCTATTTAATATCAATCTGAGAGCTGATCAACACAATCAGAAGCATTTAATACAGGAAAACATAAACGAAATCAAAACACGACAAATAGATAACAGAAATGACGATCGAAATCAATATATACAAGGCTTCATTGCCCTAGAAGAAAATGTTCTTAGTTCATAACAAACATAGTATCAAAAGAATGTACAAAGGAAATGAAGAACAAAACGTAAAGAAATTGCGTAAGAAAAACCCAAGTCGGAACCCCCGTTGATGATTCCCGCGAAGAACCGTCGAAAACCGTAAAAAGTCGAAGAAGGAATGAAGAATGAAAGGGCCTTTCTATTTATAGTGAAATGCAAAGTTTCCTCAAGAAGCTTTGCAAAACAAAATATCTTTCTCAAAAATCGTGCCCAGATCGCGATCCGGGTTGTTTGGATCGCGATCTGGCAGCCTCGGGGAACTGCCCACCGCCATGCCAGATCGCGATCCGGCTTCCTGGATCGCGATCTGGATTTGAACCCTATTTCTTCTCTGTTGGACCCCCCAGATCGCGATCCGGCTTCCTGGATCGCGATCTGGGTTTGACCCCTGTTTCTTCTCTGTCGGCACCCCCAGATCGCGATCCGGGTTGTTTGGATCGCGATCTGGGTCTTGATCCATTTTCGCTGTGACAACCCCCAGATCGCGATCCAGGAATGTCAGATCGCGATCTGGGTCTTCTTGGCCTAAAAATTGAATTGAAAGTTCGGTTTCGCTTTCAAATGGCTTCGACTCGGCAAAAATACCTAATAAAACCCTGAAATAGAAATAAAACAAGAAACGCAATAATATATACAAATAAATCCGAAACTCGGACGAACGAAGACCAAAACTCGAGGATTTGATAAGCAAAAATCGTGCAAAACGAACACTTATCACACCCTCAAACTTAGATCTTTACTTGTCCCGAGTAAATCAAAACGAAACAACAACAAAAAGGAAATAAAAACAACAAACTAAACTAGGCCACTAACGTAGGGAATCACGATTGCATTTAGCATATGCAACAAGCCTTTGAACCCCTGGGTACCCCCAAAGGACGAGTTGTGTCTCGTGAGGGTTTTCAGACAACACACCCACAAAGTTGCCGGATTGGTCAAAGCATTGCAATTAATTCCAAAGATAAAACGAGCTAGATAATCTAAAATCTCAAAATGGCATACGGCTTAAGGTATTCGACTTTCCTACCGACGCAATTAGTTGTTTCTACACCAAAATGAAAGATAGACTCAAGAATCCGTAATTAAACAATAAACACAATCATCGAGGGTTTTGAGTAGAAATGTGGGTGAAAAGCAAGTTTTGATTCTGAAATTCAAAAACTCGAGTTGGGCATAAGTAGGTCTATTTATTCAATAAGTCATGACAACAACAATATATTGTGATTTTCATCACACTTTCTTCTTTTCTTTTTTTTTTTTTTTTTTTTTTTTTTTTGACGGAAAATAAAAACGTAAAGACCATTGATAGAACTTTTAGCCAACAACTCGAAATCGCGAACACATAATTCAATTCTAACTCGCCCCCCAAAACCTCAGGCTATTATACCCCTCATAAAAGTGCGCTCAAGCTTAATCGGAAAAGATTCGAAAGGCTATCCACACAAGTTGCAAAAACGCAGTCGGAAGGTTCATCTATAATTATCCGGTTATCCATAATTTTAATTTTAAAATCAACTAGCCCATCTACTAATTCATTAATTGCTTTGCTTCAATAGAACCCGGAAATGCAAATAACACTCGATCCTAAATGAAATGCATGTGACAAACATAACACAATTACGGAAATCGAAATACAAAAACGAAACTTAATTATATGATATGCATGCACAAGACCAAATTAAAATAAGATAAATAAAATAAAATAAAAACAAAGTCTAGCAAAGATACATCGTAAACGAAATATCAATCCAACGACTAATCCCAAAAAAAAAAAAAACAGAAACAAAAACAAAGAGGTTCAACAGACACCACCCTCAAACTCAAACTCTAGCATAGTCCCTATGCTCACAAGCAGAAAAAAAAATAAAAGGGATAGAAAACACAACGTCCCTAGAAGTCATGGTCTTCCTCGATAGCCTGCTCCACGTCCTCTCGAAGTCCACGCTCGTGCTCCTCCCAGAGGGGCCTCACCAGTGTGGTGGCAGCCTCTCGTGCAGCTATTTCTGCGGCTGCGGTGGAGGTAGATGCTCCGTCAAAACGAGGCCGTGGTGGGAATGGTCGTGGCTCGACGACGTCGTCCGTCCTGCACTGGAGTGCTGCTGCCATCACCTTGATCATCTTCTTGAACCAGCCCACGTTATCCTCCATGGCATCCATCCACTCGGTCATATACTCCGGAAGTGGCGGAGCTGCTGCTGCTGCTGTCTGCTGTCTTTTGCCGCCTCGTGGTGCGGCTCGGGCTGGTTCGGATGGTGGCGCGTCTGGCTCAGGGCCATCGCCCTCGCCCTGTGGACCGGAAGCTGGCTGGAGCTTGTCGAACGGGAAGATTGGCTTCGGAGCCCTTGTGACCTTGTCGTCGGCAAACATCGCCACGTTGGCATTTTTGCATAACGTGGTGATGAGGGAGGGGAACATCGGGCCCAAAGAGGTGTCGCCCATGCACCGTCGAATCTCGGCGTGGATAATGGCACCCACGTTCAGAGGGGTGCCCTTCATGATTGCGTAAATCAAAGTGAGGCGAGTGGCATAGGGCTTGGCCGTAGCAACCGTCGGCATGAGTCGGGAGCAGACGAAATACATCCAAATCTTTGCCTCCCTCGAGAGCTCGGCTCGATAGAACGACTTATCTCCTTTTGGCCAATACGATCCTCGGGGGCACAGGGCCTGAATGAGGTCCATGTACGTCGTCTCCATCTTCAGTGTCTGGAACGGCTCGGTCGGGATGTCCGGAACACGGGGAGGGGCAAGCTTGTAGACTTGGTTGATGGTTTCTGCGTCATAACAAACTTCGACGCCCCGGATGAAGACCACCGATCCTTTGTACTGACCGGCATTGGCGTAGAAGAGCCGGACCAAGTTCTCGTTGTAGGTGCCCGGTTTGTCGACGAGTGCTCTCCACCACCTTTCGTGGATGTTTTTGACGACCGAGGGGCATCCAATCGTACGGAGGCACAACTCACGCTCCGAGACGATCGGACGAGGGAGGCGGTCGATAAATTCGCTCTTTGCTTCGACATTCACGTAGATGTCTTCATCGTGTTCGTCGAAGGTGACGTCGCTCACGAGCGTGCGTTGATTGGCTCGGGCGCCCGTGTTGAGTGGCACGTCACCGGTTCTTGGCATGGCTTGCTCGTTTGGTTCCTCCAAATGCGACGGCGAGTGGGAAGATCCTTCTCCCCCCTTTTGGCCTTGAGCCTTGCCTTTCTTCTTTTCCGGTGCTTTTCCTTTGCCTTTCGGTTGGGCTTTCTTGGAATTCTCGCCCGTCTTTTGGAGTTTGTTTGCCGGTGAAGTCATGGTGTGAAAGAGGGTGCAAAATGAAACTTGAAACTGGTTCGGGCAATTCGTCGAACACTTGGCGTGCGCAAGTTCTTTGAAACTCCTTGAATGTTAGTTTCTTTCGAAAACTAACCATCCTTTGTTGAAGATTCGTCCACAATTCTCAATATAAACAAGCAATAATCGTTAATAGTTGATGAAAATCTAAGAATATGCAAGTTTGAAGAGGAAATTTGAAAGAAAATCGAAGTTCTAGGGTTGGGGGAAAGGGGGGTGTTCGAATTTTGTAAAAGAAAGAAGTGAGAAAAAGGGTTTTAATTTTCGAATAAGTGCAGTTTTTGCCCCCAGATCGCGATCTAGACAGACCGGATCGCGATCTGGGTCCAACATCTATTTGCTCTCTGTCTGCACCCCCAGATCGCGATCCGACTTCTTAGATCGCGATCTGGGTCTGACCTCAATTTCGTCTCTGTTTGACCCCCCAGATCGCGATCCGACTTCCTAGATCGCGATCTGGGTCTGACCTCAATTTCGTCTCTGTTTGACCCCCCAGATCGCGATCCGACTTCCTGGATCGCGATCTGGGTCTGACCTCAATTTCGTCTCTGTTTGACCCCCCAGATCGCGATCCGACTTCCTGGATCGCGATCTGGGTCTGACCCCAATTCACCCTCTGTTTGACCCCCCAGATCGCGATCCGACTTCCTGGATCGCGATCTGGATCTGTAATCTGCAATAAATTTGAAATTTAAACGGGTGAGATAGAGAAATTGAACCCTAAGAAAAATATAAAAATGCAAGAAAAGACTAAAAACGAAAACGAAAGCAAGAATAAAAGAAAAATGACAGAGAATGAGAAATAATGGGGTGCCTCCCATTTAGCGCCTGTTTTACAGTCGACGGCTGGACTTCTTTTGGATTTATTGGGAGAAAATTAGTGCGACACGCTCCACTTCCTCGGGAGCACCATTTGGATAGTAATGCTTGACTCGTTGCCCATTCACTTTGAACGACGGACCGTCTCGTCCTCGTATTTCGATAACTCCTTGTGGCGTTGCGCTCAGGACAACGAAAGGTCCTGACCAACGGGACTTAAGCTTTCCCGGAAATAGTCGTAGCCGAGAATTGAATAGCAGAACTTGGTCACCTGCCCGAAACTCTCGCTTCGTAATCCTTTTGTCATGCCACTTTTTCGTCTTTTCTTTGTAAATTTTGGCATTTTCGTAAGCATCGTTTCTGAACTCCTCCATTTCGTTGAGTTGAAGCAATCGACGATTGCCGGTGGCTGTTTGATCGAAATTGAGCTTTTTGACTGCCCAATAAGCTCGGTGCTCCAATTCCACTGGCAGGTGGCACGCTTTCCCAAACACGAGTTTGTACGGAGACATCCCAATCGGTGTCTTGAATGCGGTTCGAAAGGCCCAAAGTGCATCATCGAGCTTCAACGCCCAATCTTTTCGGTTCGTGCTCACGGTCTTCTCCAGAATCTGTTTGATTTCTCGGTTTGACAACTCAGCAAGGCCATTTGTTTGTGGATGATAGGCAAGCGCAATTTTGTGTCGGATTCCCAACTTGTTCGTGAGATTAGCGAACAGTTTGTTGCAGAAGTGAGATCCTTCATCGCTAATGATCGCCCTGGGTGTCCCAAACCTTGAGAATATGTTCTTGTGGAAGAATTTGAGGACTGTACGAGCATCGTTGGCAGTGGTGGCAATTGCTTCGACCCATTTGGACACGTAGTCCACAGCAAGCAGAATGTATAACTTCCCGTTCGAAGAAGGAAATGGTCCCATGAAGTCTATGCCCCAAACATCGAAAAGCTCCACCTCTTGCATGTTGTTCAAAGGCATTTGGCTTTTGTTGGATAGGTTCCCTGTTCGTTGGCATCGATCACACCGTTTCACGAACTCGTAACTATCTCGGAATAGAGTTGGCCAAAAGAAGCCTGACTGTAGAACCTTGGCGGCTGTGCGAGATTCCCCATGATGCCCGCCACAAGGTGATGAGTGGCAATGTGTGAGAATCTCACATACTTCTGTT
>NW_012192955.1:211212-241070 GCF_000504015.1 Erythranthe guttata
TTTTTCATGAATTAGATAGAGATAACCATAACGAGATAGATCATCAATGAAGGTGATAAAATACTTTTCTCCACTAAAACATGGAATAGGTAGTGAGCAGATATCTGTATGGATTAAGTCAAGAAGCTCTTTACTTCTTGTGGCACCCATTTTATTGTGTTTGGTTTGCTTACCCTTAATGCAATCAACACACATTTGAAAATCAGTAAAGTCTAGATTTTCCAAAATTCCAGTTTTTACCAATCTTTCGATTCTTTCCTTGAAGATATGCCCCAATCGTTTATGCCACAAGATAGAAGAATTTTCGTTATTTAGGCTTCGCTTTACGCCAACTTCCGAATGAGTGGTTAATAATGATTGTTCAAACTCACGATTCAAAGATATTTTATATAAACTATCACATAAAATACCGGAACCAATTATTATTGAATTGAACATAAAACTGAGTTTTCCACAACCAATTAAAGCTGAATAACCACAAATATCCAGTTTTGACAAAGAAACCAAATTCCTAGAAAACGAAGGTACATAAAAAGTGTTTTCAAGATCCATCTTATGACCCGTCTCTAATATGAGGCGATAAGTGCCAACAAACGCCACTTTAGATTTGAGACGGTTCCCCATATAGATGTACTTTTCACTTTCCTCCGGTTTCCGAGTTGTAAGGAATCCTTTTCTTTTCGAACCAAGCCTTACGTTTCTCACAGTCCTTCTTTACGTGTCCCTTCTTGTTACAAAAGTAACAGGTGACAACAAAAGCCTTTCCATGACCCTGACTACTTTCACCAGGTTCATATCTTTTGTTTGGTGCGAATTTCTTTCCACTCTTCACAAATTTCCCTTTCTTCTTCATACTTCCATGAGTTACAGCCAGTGCAAAGTGATTTCCTTCCTGCTTTAATCTCACTTCCTCTTGAATACACATACTAGTCAGCTCATTCTAATTCCACTTGTCTTTTTGAGTATTATAGTGGATTTTGAATGGGCCGAACTTTGATGGAAGTGAGTTAAGGATAAATTGCACAAGGAATGACTCTTCCACTTTCATGCCAAGAGCTCCAAGTTTGGCAGCCTTATCAGTCATATTCAGGATGTGTTCCTGAATTCCCTTATCACCACCATATTTCATGGTAGTCAATTCAGCCATGAGTGTCCCTGCTAACGACTTGTCCGCTGATTTAAAGCGTTCTTTAATAGCCGTTAACAGTTCCATAGCATTGTCAACCTCGGGAAGGGAAGTCTTAATATTATTAGCAACGGTCATTCTAATAAGCATAAGACTAAGCCTATTGGACTTGGTCCAGGCTTCAATTAGGCTAACTTCTTCCTCACTGTTAGCATCCGTTATTTCCCCAGGTTTTTCAGTAAGCAATGCTAGGTCCAAATCCATAACACCCAAGGTGAATTGAATTTGTTCATACCATTCGGAGAAATTTGACCCATTGAGTGTCTTGATACCAGAAGCATGCGAGTACAATGAAGTAGGAATAGCAACTGAAATAAATATAGCAAATATAATAAGGTAAAGATAAAAGGATGCTCACATAAGACCTTGAGTCAAATAAGATGAACTATCGATATCACTAAAAGTTCTCCTTTGGGTGAAATATAGTATACCTATTGTTCACTCTATGTTGGTGTAAATAATCTTTTATAACATCTAAGTAGGGTCTAACATAATTTATCTCACTCGTCAATTAGTCATGTTACCTTTAGATAAACAATTCTAAATGCTAAGTAATACAAATTATGATACCCTACCCAGTTCATAATTAATTAAAATCGACTATCCTTTGAGCTAGTCTCAATTTCTTAATTATGACTGCAATTTGAGAATATTATAATCTTTAATATCATGTAAATGATTAAACTTTTAGTTCTTATATTTATTAGATTTACTAATCTAGGTCACTTTAGCAACTACAAGAATAGTAAATTTCATAAATATAAAACTAATAATATTCTCGTTATTTTATTTGAGTGATATAATAATAACAGTAACAACACATTTTCCATAAATTACGAAAAGTAATTTACTGCATAAGATATTAACATAATGCACATATATGCTTAATAATCTTAATCTCAGTTGCTCGGTGCACAGATTGCATAAAAGTGCTGTATAACTATTCTATTGGTAAGACATGATTATATCATTAATAAAATATTTAAGATATAATTGATGCATAGATATATACATACAAATACATATGCAGCAAATCACATGTATAAAATAATTATATGTAATCTGTTTCTACACGCACATGCTGAATTCGAAGAAATATATGAACTTCAAGTCAGACCCACATATTCAATACACACATCACGCGTTACACATATCACACACACATCACTCTGTACCATATACATATATAATATAAATTCAATCAACAGCCATAAACATATATAATACTGGATGGGTACAGACTATAATATAAGTCTTGATAGTCACGAAATTGTGATTTTTCGGATTTACAGAAATAGAGACAAATCGATAAAATTATATAACAAATACTCACATAACAATTAATTTAAATTCTAAGATGAATTGATTTCAAAACCCTGCTCTGATACCAATTGAAAGACTTTTATTTAATTTTATGCGGAATATCTTAATCACAGAATCTTGAAATCAAATTCATCTTAAGAACATAAGCACATAATAGAGATTATTGACATACCGTTCGCCATAGATTTCGATAGAGACGATGAACGATAGCAATCTACAAGCCGAGCCTAGCCAGGCCTCATTTGAATCTGCTTGAGAACTTTATTCGTAGCACACCTTCTTCTCTCTATCTCTCTAATATCACAACTCGCTATTATTCTGTAAGTGATGGAATTCTCAATTGCGTCTGATTGTTGAGCAAAAGAGTTGTGGATTTCTTTTATAGACGAGAGAAGATGGCCACGATTGATTTGTAACGGCAGAAGACAAATCCCACCCATCATGGTCGCCTTCAACGTTACAAATCAATTACCATAAAATCACCTTAATACCATAATTTGAATTACCCACAATTTAATTAATTAAAATAAAGATTAGTGGACCAAAAAATAAAACGTTAAAAACGTAAAACTAACACATCGTTATTAATTTCCTCGGCGGCAAATTTTAGGCCCGGTGAGGATTTTTGGGTGGCGGAGGAAGACCCCGACGAGATTTGCAGTGGTGAGGAGTGCGCAGCGCCGCGTCTTTGCTCGGGAAATCGCCGCCAAGCTCTAATCGGGATTTAGGAGGACTAGTGTGTGTGGGGTGACGGGAAGAAGATGACGGGTATTTCTCAAGGTTGTAAAAAGCGGTAATCGGGTCCGAGTCGGTCAGACACCGACTCACGATTAATCGGTGCGGTGGTGATTAATCGGTGATAAATCGGAAATAAATCGGTTTTTAAAATTTAATATAATATATTTCTAAATATTATTTATAAATACTCCAAACATATATAAAAAGATATTTAAATATAGTTATATCTCCATCATGTATATATTCTAATAACATAATAAAAGTTTAATAATCATAAGATCATAATACATAAATATCCTTATAAAATATAAATAAAAAACATTTTTTTTAATTTACATTTATTCTTGAACATTCCTGGCATACATCATTAGTTCTTTAACAATAACAATTAACATAAATAAAATAAGGCATAAACTCATATTTTCTTTTATTAAAATTCAACTTTTATTTTGAATTATAAAAAGAAAAAAAAACGATTTTTAACTGATTTTTGACCGATTTTTGCCACTGAGTTTGACCCGCCTTAAAGGTTTGACCGCCTCGGACCGCCTCAGACCGCCTAAAACCACCTCACAGGCAAAAAACCGATTTTTCAAACCTTTACACTAAAATCGTAAAGGTTTTGGACCGCCTCCGCCTCGGAGACCGATTAATCGGCCGCCTCGGCCGATTTTTAGAACACTGGTATTTCTTTTTCCCTTTTAATTTTGTAATTTATTTATATATTAATATTAATATAATATATTTATATGTATTTTTGAAAAAACCCGATTCGGGATATATCTGTCTTTTCAAATGTAGTCAATGGGTAAATTGCAAATGGGTCGAGTGTGTTATTTAAAAAAGTTTATGGTGGGTTTGGAGTGATATTTTATATTATAGGGACTTTTCCTGCAGAGTGCAGATAGATATTTTACGGGATTATTAGTGAAAAACCCCCAACATATTAGGACATATTAAGGTGGATCTACACCCTTTTACAATATTAGTGAGAACCCCCTTAATTATTTAATTAAATTAATATTATAACAATTATTAAATATTATACCTATATTATCTCTATTTACCAAATCTTATATTTACAAACCCTAGCCACATCGTCCATCACAAAACCGCCGTTCTCTAATCCCCTCATCTTTTCTCTCCCCTCATCTTCTCTCTTCTTTTCTGGAATCGATTGGTAGTATCGGCAGCGGCGGTGAAGGTGGCGTCACATCTCAACAAAGACGAGGAAGACCCCGACCCCTTCTCTTCTTTCTCGAATTGGGAATCCGATGACGGCGGAGGCGAGGGCGAATGAGAGGACAAATGCGGCACCATATCTCGACAACAACAAGGCGCCGCCGCCAAAACGAGGACGGACAGATGTCTTGTTCGGTCCCTCCCCTTTCCTTTCCGAGGGATGAACATATCTGGTACTTTTTTTTTTGTTCTTCAATTTTTGGAAGCATTCTTGCAATCCTCGTCGGAATACCACTCCACCACCGTTGTAATGGAATCGATCGACCTCAAGGAGGATGACGAAACCTTGGGGTGCATTTTTATGTGAGAATCGCAACCGCCGACGCTCAACCGTAACCTCAAATGCCGTTAACATAAGCGGATCTACTTCGTCCGTTATGTTCGATATTGTTTGGGAGGCTGATTATCGTTCAATTAATTGTAGAATGTATGTTCCTTTTTTGAAATTGTGTTCATGTGAGTCAAAAAGATATAGTTGTTTTCGTTACGGTTGTAGTTGGTTTCGATATAGTCGTTTTTGTTGGAGTTCTAGTGTGGTTTTTTTGCTTTTGTTTTAGTTGATTTTAATAATTTCTAGTTGATTCAATATAGTTATTTTCGTATAATAATATAGTTGTTTTCGCAAAATAATATTGTTGTTTTCACTACTTTTTAGTTGGTTTGAATAAATAGTTAATTTAACAAATAGTTGTTGGAGATGCTTTGATTAAATAATTAGTTATTCTTACAATGGAAATAATATAATATATAATTAATTTAATAAATAGTCAAACTAATGTATAGTTGTTTTAATACCAATTGTTTTTTAATAACAGTTGTTTTTAATAATAGTTGTTTTATTGAAATATAGTTGTTTAACTGAAACATAAAAAAAATATATATATAGTAAAAGAATATTTAAAGAAAAATATTAAAAAAATAAAAAAGAAAATTTATTTTTTTAATTTTTTTTTAAAGAAGAAATAAATAAAAAAACCAAAAAATAAAATAAAAATAAAAATAAAATACAGCAAATCAATGGATAATGGGTAGAGAATAGTTGGAGGGTAAATTTGAGAATAAAAAAATGATGGGTCTCTCACTAATAAAGAAAATGAGCTAGATCCATCCTCATTAAAATAATGTTAGAGGTGTTCTCACTAATAGCCCCGATATTTTACAGGGGTACTTTTTGCAAAAAACCCTAATTATCATGGTCGTTTTAAAATATAAATTTAAGGTAAATTGCAATCAACCCCTAGTTTATACCTAAATTATAAATATCCTCCTCTCCTTTGCGAAATTGCAATTACCCTGGTGTATTTTCATTGTCTATCAACTTATCCCATACACGTTGATGCTAACAAAATATTTTAAATTATCACAAATTAGGGTGAGCAAGTCAGACCTATCAACTTGTTAAACCCATCAAACCCGTAAAATTTGTCCTGCTAGGATCGGAAGGATAGATCCATCAATAGTATTGATGGATCCGCGGGTTTGAGTCTAAAACGAGTTCAAATGTTTTAAATATTCGTGAAATTCGTCCTGCCCGCCATACAAAATGATGTCGTTTTGTTTATATTAAGTATATAAGAAATTAATTATATATAGGGCAAATTGCACGTCACCCCCTATAAAATTCTAATTTTCGCGCTTTATCCCCTAATTAATTTAAAAAAGTGAATGCTCCCTTCAAAATGTTACTCTTGTTGCACATGGCACCGATACCAAAATCCCGATAGATTAGTCACCGGAATAGAGTGTTTATGTACCCCCTTTAAAATGTTATTTTGGGTGCACGATGCCCATCGAGGGGCAAAGTGTAATCAAAACAATATTTCGAAGCGGGATTATCCTCCTTATTAATTTTTAGGGGGAAAAGTGTGAACATGAAAAATTTATAGGGGTGAAGTACATTTTGTCCTAAATTTATAGGACTCCTAATATATATTACATTAATAAAATAATTTTTTACATGTCAAAACTTATATGTATAACGACCATGTCGTCTCATTTTATCTGTAGTAATCTATGTTATTTAAAATTTTGTCTTATAAAACTTTGAATTTAGTTACTATTTTTAATGAATTTATGTTTAAAACATATTAATATTGATTTATTCTTGACATTTATCATGAAACAATGTAGTAGTAGTTACATGAAATAATTACAATATACTAAACTCATGGGTAATGACTGAATCAAATTTTATGTTTATTTTTGCAGAAAAATCAATAATAAAAAAATAGTCAATAATTTTAGAGTTCACCAATTTTCAAGTTTAGATTTAACTGTAAGAAGATAATTTTGTAAAATCAAATTCAAATTAGATAATTTAGTCAAAAAATAAATAAAATTATTTATATGTGTTACAACTTTAGTTCTTGAAATAGCTTAAATATTAGAAGCATCAGCACCGGTACTCCTTGGCCTTGATGGCTCTTGGTTGTCATACCTCCCATTGAGGTCAAGGGTTCGAGTATTGGTGAGAGAGGAAGAGAGAAGAAGAAAGAGAATAATAATTGAGGTATTCTAAAATACCTCCTTTTTGTTATTATTTTTATATATAAAAAAATGGATTACGAAAATAATATTTTATACCGACAATCGATTTGGGCCAAACCGAAGCCCGATGGCTCGATTCGATTATATTCTAGTCGAACTTAATTTTTAGTGAGTCGGGCTCCTTTTTTGGTTTTTATATATAAAAAAATGCATGACAAAAATAATATTTTACACAGACAATGAGTCGGGCCTAATCAAAAAAATCATATTTCCAATTTCCGGTTTTGTAGATACATCTGCTGATCCTGTACAATTAATCTACTTATTTACACACAATAACACGCACCCATATATATGTGTGCTAAATTATTTATAATTTTAAATAGAAATAGAAATCGAAACCGAAACCGAACAAGCTATAGCATCTCAAATACCCCAATTTCCACCCATATAAATTTAGAGGTGTTTAAAAGAAAAAAAAGAAAGAAAACATAATTAAATTTCAAATCTCTTTCCCTCAAACTTGTGAAAAATCCAAGGTTTCTTCTGTGTAGAGAGAGAGAGAGAGAGAGAGAGAGAGAGAAATGGCATCGAATCAAATGGAAGAAGTACAGAAGAAATTAGGTACGCTGAATTACCCAAGAGCAAATGCCCCAGCCCAATCGCTCCTCTTCGCCGGCATGGAACGCTACGCGCTTCTCGAATGGCTCTTCTTCAAGTTCTGAATCCTCTTCTTTTCATTTCAATTTTACACCAACTTCCAATTATTTTAGCTGATTTTAGCCGAATTATTTTGACTGATTTTGTTTTTTGTGTGTGTGCAGATTACTGGGTGATAAATCTCCATTTTCGCAGCAGAATCTACAAGGGGATGCCGTGGATCGGGACGAAGAAACCTCCAGGATACAATGTAACTCGTAATTTTGATTCGTTATATTCGTTTTATTTTGCTTTCAACATTTAATTTGGGGGTAATTTTTTTTTGTTTACATTAAACAGGGTTAACATACTTATCATGATCACTATTGAAAATTCCCCTCTATTGATTTTAGTAGTGTTGGTTCTGTTGATTTTATGTTTTTACGAAATTGACAATTCGCTGCAACCGTATGCAGCTTAGATGATGTTCTGATTAGAGTTCTGCAAATTAGGTTTGAATTTCCCCCTTTTTTGTTTCTGGAATTTTTTGCAGATTTGGCCGAGATTGCGAAGTTTCTTGGCATTACCACGACTATAGACACTGAAGCTATCCAAGTGAGTTTAGATGTTACACTGATTTTTCAGCCTTGTTTTTTCTTTTTTCGTCTCCGTTCTGCTAAATATGTGACATTAGAGTTATGTATCCGCGATTTCCATTTTAAGAGTTCTAGGTTGTGATTTTTTACCCTTCATTTAATTTTCCGAGGGAATAATATAGCTAAGTAATACGTAATTATTCAATGAATGTCTAACTCTCCCAATGCACATATGGTATACTATTGCCACTCTAATTTCTCATTTTGTGGATTTTGATGACCGAAAAAACGCAATTATTTAACGTGTAGTTTTGATCTTTCCTTTTTTCTTATCGAGTGTTACTGTACTTACTAATTATCTGTTCATTGAGTCTGTTTAGGGGGTGAAATGCTTTATACAAGGTTAAGAACATGTACTGCTACTTATGAATTTTTTGTTTCCCATCAAAAGCAAGCATAAAAAACTTTTTTTTTTTGTTTTACTTAAACATGCGAATCAAGGAACAAAGATAATTTTTTAATTTATGGAGTTTTTTTTCCTTTCTAAAAATGACATGCATATAGGTGCTGATGGAAAATGTGATGTAACTTTTCGTTATAGGGTCGAGGAAGTTATGAAGATCGAACAGAAATGCTGCGTCTTATTGTCGATCTCGTGGAGGCAAGCATCTTTGCTGATAATCCTGAATGGAGGTGTTTTTATCTACTTAAATTATAGTCAATAAAAAGTATGTTCTATTTCTATTGATCCTTGTTGTTATCCATGCAACTAATTTTAATTATTTTTCATTGTTTTCCAGTGTAGACGAGCAAGTGGCTAAAGACATACAACTAATAGATGCCATAGCTGAGAAACAAGCTCAGATTTTTTCAGAAGAATGCAAATTGTTTCCTGCAGATGTGCAGATCCAATCTATTTACCCATTGTAAGAAATTATTTTTTATTGCATATTGTTGGTCTCATTACTAAGCTTACCTTTTAGTGATGAACACTCATTTTCTAAACTAGTGTAATTCTACAAAGTTTCTCGTCTCCCAATGATGATATACCACGACGTAAAAATGTGATTTTTGATGCTTTTTTTCTTCTTCTTCAAAACTGTAGAATGTGAATGCCGTTAAGCCATTAGTATGGATTTATGTTCATCGAATTTATATCTACTGAGAATATATTTTTGGATCATGGACCGATTTATAAGCTCATTAGATTTTCTGTCTGTCTGTTGATTTTCTATTTATTTGTGGTTAAAAAATATTTGACGAGCATATCTCTTCAGCAAATACAAATACTTTTTATTTACCTTAATCAAAAGTTTATTTGTAGGCCAGACATATCTGATTTGGAAAAACAACTTTCAGATCAATCCAACAGACTTCTGAGCCTTCAAGAGATGGTTGATGATTTAGCTTCCAAGGTTCTTTTCGACCCATTATTCACTAATTATATTATTTCTGTGATTAATTGCCACTAATTATATTATTCCTTTATAGCATCCGTATAATCCCGATGAAGATTACATGGAGGTTGAAGGAAAGTTACGGGCACATCTGGAATCTTTTCTCGAAACTGCAAGAAGCTTTAATACAATTTACACCAAGGTTTGCTTTTATTTAATCGTTTCCATGTTTGCGTTGTGTAGTTTACCTCATACGCTTGTTGCATTATTTCCACTAATTCCAAGAGTGAATATTTGTTCGGTTAAAATTTATGGCTTAGGAAATGCTTACTTTTGAATTTCTAAGATGTTGGTGGCTCTTTGAATTAATCTATGCTGTTAGATTTTTACACTACTCACACTCGTTTTGCCTGTAATGAGTATGAACCGATACAAAGTTAACTTTAGGATTTCTAAGGGTTCGACTGGCTTTATTTTGAGTGCAAAGAGCTGGAAAAGCAAGCTATTCGGAATGTTATCGCTTTCCATTTTTTTTTTGACTTAGACATTGAACTTAATTGCCGTTTATTGTTTGCCAATTACTCAAATCAATCAAGGAGAACTCAATACTTAGCTCAATTTTGAAATGTATTTTTGTTTAATACCGTGCAGGAAATACGTCCTTGGACACATATGATGGAGGTTCCGCAGCTTCATGGTTTTGGACCCGCTGCAAATAGATTATTGGAAGCATATAAGATGCTTTTGAAGGTACCGTAATTCTGGTTCGCTTCTGTCGAGCATTATTTGGTTATTCATTGCGGAGAATCACAAATGAAGTTTTAACAAATAAAAATCTCAACGATTTTGATGGGTATTTCATTTCGAATTGCAATCCGAATATTTCCGATTCGTGGAAAAGTATTTCTCATTCCGAATTCCGAAAGTTCTGATATCTCCTTTTTCCAATTTTCTTAGGCACGGAACTGGGATATGTATTAGATTCCGATTTGATTCTAATTTCCGAAAATATTTTCGAAAAGAATATTTTCCCAAAAATTACACTTATAACATCAATAATATTATGTATTTTATATTATAGGTGACTAAAGAAATGAAAATTCCAAATCCTGCCGATTTTGATCCAACAATTTCCGATTTTGGAACAACTTTTGTCATTCCAATTTCCGTAATTCCGATTTTCTATTTTGCCAATTGTTTATAGGAACGGAATTGGAATTAGATTTTCACTTCCCAAAAAATGATTTTTTTTTTCTTCCGACAATGTTAAAATTCCGATCTGATCCGTCTGATTTCCACCTCTCTGTTTTCTTTAACCGTGGCAGTTTTTGGGAAACTTGAAGAATCTTCGAGACTCGCATGCAGCTGTAGCAGTTGGATCTTCGGAAACAGTGGGTGGCGAGCCATCGTCGGTTATGAGAATAATCTCCGAGTGTGAAACTGCGTTGACATTCTTGAACCGGGATTTAGGAATTCTTTCCGCTTCAATTGCTCGTGAAAAGGGTCAAGATGCATCTTTGTAGTTATATATTTCCTCTTTGTTTTTTTTTTTTTTTTTTTTGTTTTTTTTAATGCATCGATCATCTTTAAGTTCGAAAGATTGTGTTTAGTGGTGTGTATTGAAATTTGATGTCTGTTATTGGAGGCAACACACTTGCAGGTACTTTTGTTGGATTATTTGAAAAAAAAGGGAGATTAAATTTCGAAAGTGGTGACTAATTTGGAGAAATTAGAATAAAATAAATTAAATCAATATATATTTTTTAAACTGAAACGATTTTTACGGGTCTAATTTTATGAATATTGTTAATTCAAAATATAACTTCCAAACTCACCCAGGCCCCCCTAAACGTCGAAAATCACATCCTGTGCCCAAATTGGGCGTGAGAGAGATTAGAGGGTTTTTATTTATTTTAAATACATATAAATAAAACAAATAAAAAATATTAACTAATTTATTCATTTACTATCAATTAATTATTACTACAAATTGTTAATTAATTACTTAAAAATATAATGCGTATTTTACTGGGGATTAAATGTGAAATCGACGAAAACTTGAGGGGCAAAAACTATATTTTCCCCGTACTATAAATATAAATAAAATTTTGCCACATGCATTGTAGCTCACAGTATGTTTCTCTGAGCTTCTAAGTTCTACCAGTACATGATCATGGCGGAGAGCGACGGCACCGGATTGAACGTAGAGATATTCAACATAAATATAATCACCCGAACATCACTGGGCTGGGATTCACCCACAGTTTTGACCAGCAGATCAACCGCAGCTCCACGTATCACAATCTCCGTCTCCTCGCGGTTGCTGGCGCCGGCGGATTCCGGCGGAAAATCTACGCCACCGAGATAAAGATAAGTAGAAATTAGAATCACTCGCGCGGGACCTCTCTCATCACTTGCGCGTTACAGCTCATAAACCGTCTCTCTCTACATGTTTGTAAAATTGAAATACAGGCCATTCGTTGGCAAGAGTTGGGGCAATGCCTGCTCTCTACTCCGTTGTTTCAAGCTTGAAGAAAATTCTGTATTCCATTGGAACTCAAAAATCACGAGTAGCTTTAAGAGACGTGATGTGAAAAATGCGCGCAAGCTGTTTGACGAAATGCCCCACAAGAATGTGGTGACATGGAACTGCATGATTTCAGGGTACGTTAAGAATAGGATGATTCGCGAGGCTCGTGAAGCCTTTGATTCGATGCCTTGTAAGAACGTAGTTTCATGGACTGCAATGTTAAGTGGGTACGCGAAGAATGGGAGGTTGGAGGAGGCGAGACGGTTGTTCGATTTAGTGGAAAAGAAGAACGTGGCTTGCTGGAATTCTATGATTTCGGGATATGTGAGTTGTGGTAGGGTAGATGAAGGTCGAGTACTGTTCGATGCAATGCCGGTGAAGAATGATGTTTCCTGGGCAACGATGATTGAAGGGCATTTTAGGTACGGGGCGGTGAACGAAGCTGAGAGCTTGTTTAATGAAGCTTCAAGTAAAAGTATGCTACTTTGTAATGCTATGTTGGCAGGATATGGTGAAACTATGCACATTGACAAGTCATATGATTTGTTTATGAAAATGGCTGAACGTGATGTGGTTTCTTGGACTTGTATGCTTACATGTTTTATGAGGGTGGGGGAAGTGGAAAGGGCGAGGAATTTGTTTGAAGAGATGCCCGATAAGGATGCAGTTGCTTGGACTGTGATGATTAAAGGTTATTTGGACCAGCGGAGGGTCGAATCGGCTCGAGAATTATTTGATCAAATGCCCCACAAGGATGTCGTTGCATGTAACTCGATGCTGACTGGGTTTCTTCGTAACGGAAAGCTGGAATATGCTTGTGATCTATTTACGAGAATGCCGGAGAGGAATGTAGTTTCTTGGAATCTAATGCTATCCGGATATCTTCAGCAGGATGATGTTATTATCGCTCGGAAGTTCTTTGAGAAGATGCCCATCAAGGATGAGACCTCATGGAACACGCTAATTTCTGGATATCAAACCGAAGAAGCATTTATTTTGTACATAAGGATGTTATCTAATGGACTCAAGCCTGATCAAGGTACCTTAACCTCCGTGATATCTGTCTGTGGTATTCTTGCGATGCAAGGTTGGGGCAAAGCAATGCATGTTTTTGTTGTCAAGATTGGTTATGAAACTGATAGCATGGTTATGAGTTCATTGATATCCATGTATTCTAGATGTGGTTTCATCAATGATGCTTCTGTGGTATTTAGCACAACGAAAATTCGTGATACTGCAACTTGGAATACCATGATTGTGGCTCATGCTCATCACTCTTCTGCCGAGGAAGCTTTTGATCTTTTTGATCGTATGACGGATGCTGGATATCAACCTGATCATGTTACTTTCTTAGTCCTTTTGACTGCCTGTGCTCATTCTGGATTAGTAAGTGAAGGTTGGAAATATTTGAAGTTGATGGGAAAATGTGATCTGACCCCAAAGCCAGAACATCTTGCATCCATGGTTGATCTTCTCGGTAGATCAGGTTTACTTGCCGAAGCCTTCAAATTGGTCAATCAATTCCATTCGGATATTCCGACATATGCGTGGGGAGCATTGCTTAGTGCCTGCAACATGCATGGAAATTATGAATTAAGCGACTTAATTGCAGACAAAATTTTAGGCTATCAACCTTGTAATGTTGGGATGTGTGTGCTTCAATGCAATATATATTCTGCACGTGGTATGTGGAAGGATGCATCACGTATTAGAGCAAGACTAAAACAAAACCAATTGAAGAAAGAAACGGGTTGTAGCTGGATTGATATAAATGGAAGTGTTTCTTGCTTCTCATATAATGATAAGTCTCATATTCGAACCGAAGACATATACAAAGAGTTAGAGATGCTTTCTGTACTTATTGAGGAGCTTGGGTTTGACATACATTAAGGCTTCATCCACATCAGAAGTTTCAGATTTTTGTCTCTATAAAATTCATGTGACCTCAATATTTGGTCTCATATCTCTCGGCTCTCATGAAATGGTGCTCCACACCAAGATCTGCAGGATCTCGAAGGAGTAGATTTTTCCAGAGGAAGCCCTACTGTTCTTGGAGAAGGTTGGATTATGATGAGCATCTCTTTATATTTTCTAGGAGAAGGGCAAATATTGGTACCTCACTGGAACTTCTGTCGTCACATGTTTACATGCAATTGAAAGGTAAAAAGCTAATTTTCTGGTGAATAAATTAGTACCATATACTTCATTTATAATGGTGGCCATGTTGGGTACATGTTTTTAATGCACATTCGTTCTTTAGGTACTTTAAATGATAGTAGTAGTTATGGTGTCTCATGAAATTTGATGTATGTTGTTAGGAAAGTAGTTCAACCCGGTGCTTCTAATATGCCGAAACATTTGCAATGAACAAACGACTAGTGCAATAAATGAAACTATCCAAGTTAGCTTTGTTATCCATTAGTATCTAGTAATAAAGACATAGATTTCTTCCAAGATATCATAGGATGTTACCAATATTTAGTACTTTGTTGTACACTTGTATCTATATAAGCAAGCCACAGGTGCTGTTTCCATTCCAAATCGAGAACATAGTTTACGCTATGGTGCATTTCATGTCGCTTGTTATAAATCTCTCCATATTGTCTTTGGCATTCCCATCTAATACATATTCTCTTACAGAGTTTAATAGTGAAGATGGCTTCACAACCGATCTTATTCACAGAGACTCCTCAATTTCTCCTCTATACGACTCTACTGCAAGCCACGAGGATCTTATTAGCAAAGCCGTACAACGCTCCAAAATCCGTGCCGATCGTTTTGGTTTCGGTTCATTTGCCGCGGGGATTTCCTCACCTGAGCTGATAGCTTCCGATGGAGATTATCTAATGAAAGTTAACCTTGGCTCACCACCCGTTGAGATCAATTTAGGTCTTGATACAGGCAGTGCTTTTTCATGGACACAGTGTGCACCATGTGATAATTGCTTCCCACAAACTCTGCCTCTCTTTACTCCCAAGGCGTCTTCGACATACAAAGCCATGCCTGGTGATCCGAAACAGTGCAAAGCCCTTGGAGGGAGGCCTTTCCTTATTGGAGACAAAACGTGTAGGTACTCTGTGAACTATTGGAACGAGTCCTACTCTCACGGAATCATCTCTTCAGACACACTCAGGTTGAATTCTATATCAGGTTCACCTATAGAGCATAAAAAATTCATTTTTGGATGTGGTTACGAAAATATGGGCACATTCAAGAGGGACATGACTGGCATAATTGGCTTGGGGAGAGGACCGGGTTTCCTTGTCACCCAAATGCAGTCCGTTATAGGTGGGAAGTTTTCGTATTGCTTACTCTCTCATAAACCAAATAATTCAAGATCCAGCAAAATTCATTTCGGCAGCAGAGCTTTGGTTGCTGGATCCGGGGTGGTCTCGACTGGTCTACATTACTTCCAAAATACCTATGCTGCAAAGTTCAAAGGATTAAGCGTCGGAAAAAACAAACTGGCCATGATCGATACCAGTCTCTACAATTCATCAAAAATCTTGGGTTTCTTTAACGAACGAATCATCGACTCTTGGATCCACATTGTCGTTCCTTCCCAAGAAATTCTATAACCCTTTAGAAGCCGCGATGAAAAAGGAGATTAAATTGCAGCGTGCTGACCCGGTAGAT
Source organism: Erythranthe guttata (assembly GCF_000504015.1). The sequence continues at coordinate 226,987 of NW_012192955.1, forward strand.
GACATGTTGAGATTCTGCTACAAGACTCCTGATGGGAAAATAATGGCCCCTATAGTTACTGTTCATTTTGTTGGTGCAGATGTTAAGTTGTTTCCTTCGAACATTTTCATTAAAGCTTCCCCGGATATTCATTGCCTTGGTTTTGTGCCACATGAAGGTGTAGCCCTCTTTGGTAACTTGGCACAAACAAACTTCTTGGTCGGTTACGACATTAAGAGAATGACTCTGTCATTTAAACCAAAATGCAGTAACGAGTAGTTGGGATCTGTTGATTCCTGCCCTGTTCAATAACAATGCCTTAATAATACTCAGTTTTCAGCCTTTCGTTACCATTTTGGCTGAATATGTTACATTAATTTATGTATCTTCAATCTTTCATTTTGGGAGGTTGAGATCGATTCGGGTCTCCCAGCCCAATCAAGGCTGTGATTTTGTACTCTTTATTTAATTTTCCAAGGGAAGAATATAGTTATGTGATGCTTGAAAACTCCATTTGGATGACAGAAAAAAATGCAAATATTTCAGGTGTTGTAATACAAGAGCTCCTTGATCATTTATCTTCTCTTGTCTAGTGTAACTGTCTTTAATAATTATCTATTCATTGAGTCTGTTTAGGGGATGAATTGCTGTATACGATACTAAGAATATTTATTTATGTTTCCGACTAAAAGCAAGCATTATCAGTCTATTTTGTTTTGGCCGAATAAATATGTTTCCTTTCCTTTATTGATTTTTTTTTTTTTTTTCTGTTCTTTCCAAAAGTGACTTGCATATAGTTTCTGATGGTCAATGTGGTTTCAATTTGTCCTGCACAATTCCTATGATGAACACATGCTAATACATATTCTTTACTACCGATGCACGATGTAACTTTTTGTTGCAGGGTCGAGGAAGTTATAACGATCACACTTGGAATACTGCGTTTTGCTGTAGATCTTGTGGAGGCAAGCATCTTTGCTGATAATCCTGAATGGATGAGTATATGCCTACTTAATTATAGTCAATAAATAGTATATTCTATTTCTATTGATCCTTAAAGTTATCCACGCAACTAATTTTAACTATTTTTCCTTATTTACGTTGTCTCATTGTTGTTTTCTTTTGATCAACAAGCATTGATTTCGATCCTATTGCATGCAGACTTGATAAGGACCTTCTCGTTTAAAATAGGATCCTTAAGAACCTTCCTCATGAAGCCATCCCAAAGGATGATATAACACTATCTAAAATGTGGCTCTTGATGCTTTTACGAAAATGTAGATTATGAATAGCAGTAATATGGATTTGTTCCTTGAATTTAGTTCTGCCGAGAAACCTTTTTCTTACCTCATGGCCCATGCATGGATTTCTCCGACTTCCGTTGTGCAAGTTCTGTGACTGAACATTCTGTCCATGAGTCCATGAACAGTTCTTCTTGACAGAGGAAAAATTCTACCTTAGGTTCACTTATACTGCGTAGGCTGTTTATTTATTATTATTATTATCATTATTTTTTTAGTTAATTTGTTTTCTCATGATATGGTAATGAAAATGCAGGAAAAATCAGCGTCGAAACATCTGGAGTAATTATTAGCCTGGGGAGGGGATTAGGTTCTTTAACCAACCATATGGACTATTGCGATTGGTTGTAAGTTTTCATATTGCTTACTCTCTAACACAATAAACCATCTTTAAACAACCATAATTCTCTCATATATATTTTTCTATCTTCAAATCACTGTTATTGGGAAACTCTCAAAATCTAATCTTATATGAAATAATTTCATTTGAAAAGTTCAAATCAGTCTTAGATTACAACATAATGAAAACAAAATGCAAGTTTGGAATACAGAATGGGAACTTAATTTTATATTCAAGTTATGCTGATGAGCTATAGTGGAAATTATGTTACACTCAATAAAGTGTGCACTGAGGAAAGATCTACCGAAAAAAAGGATGATATACTCGGTGTACTTCATTAGGTGTAGCATGTAATAAACCATGAAGTTTTGAAGTTCGATCAAGCCGTTCTTTTGGTCTATTTGAGTCTTATTACTTACGATTAATATTATTTGCGACGTGTCATGAAACCAGAACAACTTAGTGCTTATAATAAACATTTTGAGCCAATAACAAAGTGCAATGAATGAAGCTATCCAATTTACTTTTGTTATCCACAATTATCTAGAGATACACGTGTGGAGTAATCGGCCTTGGGAGAGGACCGGGTTCGTTTCTCACACAAATGAACCCCGCGATTCGTGGGAAGCTTGCGTATTGCTTGCTCCCTCGTGACAATTTCAACAGTTCCAGATCTAGCAAAATCCATTTCGGTGGAAAAGCTGTGGTTTCTGGATCTGGCGCTGTCTCGATTGGTATGCATTTCTTCAAAAGTCAATATGCTGCGAGGTTGAAAGGAATAAGCGTTGGAAATAAGAAACTAGCCATGAGCGTTAATCTCTTGAATTCGTTGAAAATATTCGGATTGTTAAACGAAAGAATCGTCGTTGACCCCGGACCCACATTGTCGTTCCTTCCCAAGAAAATCTACAATGCTCTAGTAGCTGCAATGAGAAAGGAGATTAAATTGGAGCGTGCTGATCCGGTAAACGAAATGTTGCAGGTGTGTTACAAGACTCCGTCTGACGGGAAATTGAAGGGTATTCCTGTAGTTACTGTCCATTTTGTTGGTGGAGATGTTAAGTTGTCTCCTTTGAACACGTTCCTTAATGTGAACTTTTTTCGTGATGGCTATAAGAGTGTCATTGCCTTGCGTCTGTGCCGCACGATGGTGTAGCAATCTTGGGTAATTTGGCACAGACAAATTTCTTGATTGGTTATGATATTGGGAGGAAGGTTATATCATTTAAACAAACTGATTGCAGCAAACAGTAGTAGTTGGGATCTGTTAATTGCTGCCTTGTTCAACAATAATGCCTTAACAAATATATTTGCATCCAATTTTTGTCAGTGAGGTTATCCCTATTTTTCACTTCATTGTTTTTGTGGGTTCGATTTGATGCACGTGATTTTGCAATGTGCCGATGACTAGTGCAATAAATGAAACTATATCGGATTCATTTTTGTTATCCACAAGTATCTTGAAATAAAAACATAGATTTCTTGAAAGATATTATAGGATGTTGCCAATATTTAATGCTTTAATTTGTTACATATTCCATATCTATCTATATAAGCAATTCACAGGTGGTGAGTCTATTCTAGATGAAGAACAGAGATGGAGTATTTCATGTTACTTGTCATAATTCTCTCGGTCTTATCTTTTTCATTTTTATCTACTGCACATTCTCTTACAGAGCTAAGCACAGAATCTAATGGCTTCACCACTGATCTCATTCACAGGGACTCGATAATTTCTCCATTTTACAACCCCACATCGAGTCACCAGGACCGTATTATCAAAGCCTTGCAGCGCTCCAAATTTCGTGCCGATTATTTTTCTTTAAGCTCGTCTGCCTCGGGGAATATTCCCTCAGCTGAGATGATAGCTGCAAGAGGAGTTTATCTCATGAAACTAAACGTCGGTACACCGCCTATTGAGATCCATTTATATTTCGACACAGGGAGTATTGTTACATGGACTCAGTGTGCACCCTGCTATAATTGTTTCCGACAAAATTTGCCTCTGTTTAATCCCAAAGCTTCTTCGACTTACAAAACAGTGTCTAGTAATTCGAAAACGTGCAAATCCGTTGACGGGAGCTATTCTCGTGCAAGGGACAACACGTGTAGTTACGCTCTGACTTATATGAACAAATCCTACTCTCGCGGGATCGTTTCTTCGGACACAGTTAGGTTTAATTCTACAGTGCTTCGAGATTTCATTTTCGGCTGTGGTTATGAAAATGCAGGCACATACGGCGTAAATATGTGCGGAATAATCGGCCTCGGGAAAGGGCAGGGTTCGTTGATCACGCAAATGGGGCCCAGGATTGGTGGGAAGTTTTCGTATTGTTTGCGCTATCATGATCCATTTAGCAATAGTTCGGAATCTAGCAAGATCCATTTCGGAAACAAAGCCGTGGTTTCTGGATCCGGGTCGGTCTCGACCCGTTTATATTTCTTCAGACACGTGTACGCCGTGGGGCTCAAAGGAATCAGCGTCGGAAAGAAGAAATTGGTTTTGACTAATAGTCTCTCAAATTCGTCGAAAATATTGGGTTTGTTCAACGAAAAAATCGTCGTCGATTCTGGAGCAACATTGACGTATCTTCCCAAGAAAATGTATAGTGCTTTAGAAGCTGCAATGAGAAAGGAGATTAAATTACAGCATGCTGACCCAGTAGATGAAATGCTGAGGGTGTGCTATAAGGCTCCTCCCGACGGAAAAATGAAGGGTATTCCTGTAGTTACTGTCCATTTTGTTGGTGCAGATGTTAAGTTGTCTGCTTTGAACACTTTCCTTAAAGCTTCTGAAAGTGTTTATTGTCTTGGTTTTGTGCCAAGGAATGGTGTGGCCATCTTCGGTAACTTGGCACAAGTAAATTTCTTGGTGGGTTATGACATCAAGAAGATGACTATTTCATTTAAACCAACTGATTGCAGCAAACAGTAGTTGGAATTATCTGTTAATTCCCCTGTTTTGTTCAACAATAATGCCTTAATAAATATATTTGCATCCTATTATATTTTTGCACTAATATATCCTTCGGTGTTGATGAAATTACGTAAACCTTCTAGCACCTTCTTGTGCTTTTATGTCACGACGAGAATTTTTAGCCAAAGAATGTAAAATCAGTTGAGCTTGAATGATCAAGTATAACTGATTCAAGATTCCCTCGTTAAACGATCAAATGACATTATAACTCAATTCTTGATTCGATAAGAAAATTTAATTCTGATGATTTAAGCTCAATAGTTTTCTCGTTTTCTTACCCGATTCACACTTACTTATGCTTTAGCTGCTAGTGGAGATCGATGCTTACTAATGTGGACTCTGTGATTAGTGGTAACTGGTAAGTTTTCTTTTTGTCTTAAGCAATTAAAGATCCATCAAAGTGCATTTGGTTAGCAAATGTTGTAAATTCTCGAGATGTACATATGTCGTGAGCTTCAATGGAATTAAGTGACTGAAATCTCTTCGGGTTTTTCATCCAAGTGTTTTCGATGCGACTGTTTTGTTCTTAATGCGCTTCAAATTGATTGTGTTTGTAGTGTCTCGTGAAATTCGACGTACGTTAATTGTATTAGGAAAGTAGATCCATTCAGTGCTTCTAATATGTACATTTGCAATAAATGAAACTATCCAATTTATTTATGTTATCCATAAGGATCTAGCAAATTTCTCGAAAGATATTATAGGATATTGGCAATATTGAATTTAGAACTTTTTACACACTCATATATCTATATAAGCTTCATTCTTAATCAAGAACATAGAGTTTAGTAATTACTCTCAATGGGGCATTTCATATCACTTGTTATACTTCTCTCAATATTTTCTTCTTTATTAGCATCTACTGCACATTCTCTTACAGAACAAAACTCTGAATCTAATGGCTTCACCGCCGATCTCATTCACAGAGACTCCGTAATTTCTCCTTTCTACAGCTCCGAATCGAGTTATCGGGATCGTATTGCCAAAGCCTTGCAGCGCTCTAAAGCACGTGCTGATTATTTTGCTAATTTAAGCTCATTTGCATTGGGGAGTAGTCCCTCAGCAGATATGATAGCTACAAACGGGAATTATCTGATGAAAATTAGCCTCGGGTTACCCCCCGTTGAGTTACACTTAAGTTTCGACACGGGGAGTGTTCTTATGTGGACGCAATGCGCACCGTGCAAGAATTGTTTCCCGCAGAATATGCCGCTCTTTACTCCAAAGCTGTCTTCGACTTACAAAACGGTCGCTGCTAATTCGAAAACGTGCATGTCCGTCTTAGGGGCATATTCTCGTGCAAGGGACAATACTTGCAGGTAAAATATGCTTCTTTTTTTTTTTTCATTTTTGTAAAGACATTGTTTACAAACTAATTGTTTAGTTAGTAATTAAAAATCCGGTTTATTGGATAATTAGAATTTTAATTTCAAATTATAACTTTTATTGGGTTTCGATCAATAGTTAGATTGCATGTCTAGGTACTCGGTGGAGTATTTGGACAATTCCTACACTCGAGGAATCCTCTCTTCGGACACACTCACGTTAAATTCTACTCTAGGTTCGCCAATGTCGCTTCGAAACTTCATTTTCGGATGCGGGTACAATAATCGAGGCATATTCGAGAGACAAACGTGTGGAATAATCGGGCTCGGAATAGCGCAAGGCTCGTTCATCACGCAAATGGGGCCCGCAGTTGGCGGGAAATTCTCGTACTGCTTGATCTCTCATGACCTTGAACTCAACACCTCGAAATCCAGCAAGATCCACTTCGGAAAAAGAGCCGCGGTTTCCGGACCCGGCACGGTTTCGACACCTTTATATTTCTACAAACACGTGTACTTCGCGAGTCTCAAAGGAATAAGCGTCGGGAAAAGGAAGTTGGGTTCGTTCGACGGAAAAATAGTGGTCGATTCGGGAGCCACATTGACTTATCTCCACAAGAAATTGTACTACTCTTTAGAGGCTGCAATTAAAAAGGTGATTAAATTGAAAGTTGCTGAACCAGTAGATGAACTGCAGAAGGTGTGTTATGAGTTTCCTTCTAATGGGAGAGTGAAGGGCATTCCTGTAATTACATTCCATTTTGGTGGTGCAGATGTAAAGTTGTCTCCTTTGAACACTTTTGTTAGGGTTGATGACAATGTTCATTGTCTAGGTATAGTGCCAAGTAATGACGTGGCAATCTTTGGTAATTTGGTGCAGGTTAATTTCTTGGTGGGGTATGATATTAGGAAAATGGCTATTTCATTTAAACCAACTGATTGCAGCAAACAGTAGTTTGTTATAATCTGTTAATTCCCCTGCTTTGTTCAACAATAATGCCTTAATAAATTCTCTTTCGTGGTGATATAATTTGAATTTATTAAAAGTTTACGTTTATTTCGCACTAATATATCCTTCGGTGTTGATGAAATTGCCTAAACCGACGTGATTTTTTAGCCAGAGAATGTGAAATCAGTTGAGCTTGAAATGATCAAGTATAACTGATTCAAGAATCCCCCGTTAAACGATCAAATGACGTTAGAACTCAATTCTTGGTTCGATAAGAAAATTTAACTCTGATGATTTAAGCTCAATAGTTTTTTTTCATTTTCTAACCCGATTCTCAGCTACGTATGCTTTATCTGCTAGTGGAGATCGATGCTTACTAAAGTGGGCTCTGTGATTAGTGGTAACTGGTAAGTTTTCTTTTTGTGTCTTAAAGCAATTAAATATCCATTGAAGTGCATTTCGTTAGCAAAAGTTTTAATTTCTCGAGATATACATATGCCGTGAGCTTCAATGGAATTAAATTAATTGATCGAAAAAGGAAATCGGGCGACGAACACTAATCTCTTCGGTTTTTTCATCCAAATGTTCTCAATCCGACTGTTTTTGTTCTTATTGTATTAGTACATTTGCAATAAATGAAAAAAACTATCCAATTTATTTATGTTATCCACAAGTATCTAGCTAGTAAAGACAGATTTCTCGAAAGATATTATGGGATGTTGGCAATATTTAATCTAGAACTTTCTTACACACTCGTATCTATACAAGCTTCGTTCGAAATCAAAAACATAGTGTGTAGTAGTAAGTACTCTCAATGGGGCGTTTGATTTCACTTGTTATACTTCTCTCCGTCTTATGTTCCCCGTTTCTATCGACTACATATTCTCTTACGGAACTAATCTCCGAGTCTAATGGCTTCACCACTGATCTCATTCACAGGGACTACTCCGTAATTTCTCCTTTCTACAACTCCACGTCGAGTCATCGGGATCGTGTTACCAAAGCCTTGCAGCGCTCCAAAATCCGTGCCGATTATTTTTCTTTAAGCTCGTTTGCCTCGGGGAATATTCCCTCAGCAGATATGATAGCTACAAGCGGGGACTATCTCATGAAGATTAGCCTCGGCATACCCACCGTTCAGTTGAATTTAAATTTTGACACGGGGAGTGTTTTCACGTGGACGCAATGCGCACCGTGCAAAAATTGTTTCCCACAAAATATGCCGCTCTTCACTCCGAAGCTGTCTTCGACTTACAAAACGGTCGCTGCTAATTCGAAAACGTGCTACTCCATCGTAGAGGCAGATTCTCATGCAAAGGACAACACTTGCAGGTAAAATTTTCGGGTAATTTTTTTTTTCGTCTTTGATATGTGTGTGTGTGTGTAAAATATGTGTGGATATGTATATAATACATGCATGATATTATATTTTATTGAAAGTACAGTAGAACCTCAATAAATTAATACTCGATAAACTAATAACCTCGCTTAAATAATAGTTTCTTCTGGTCCCGACTCGGTAAAAACCTAACAAATTTTAGTTCGATAATTTAATATTTCGCTAAATTAACAGAATTTTGCTAGTCCCAAATGTATTAATTTATAGAGGTTTAACTGTATTTTTTAAATAAAGATGTGGATTATTGTGTCTATAGACTACAGTAGAACCTCAATAAATTAATACTCGATAAATTAATAACCTCGCTTAAATAATAGTTTCTTTTGGTCCCGACTCGGTAAAAACCTAATAAATTATTAGTTCGATAATTTAATATTTCGCTAAATTAATAGAATTTTGCTAGTCCCGACCATATTAATTTATAGAGGTTTAACTGTAATTTGATTGCATGTCTAGGTACTCCGTGGATTACTTGGACAAATCCTACACTCGAGGAATCGTTTCTTCCGACACGCTCACGTTAAATTCTACTACAGGTTCGCCAGTGTCGCTCCGAAACTTCGTTTTCGGATGCGGGTACAACAATCAAGGCATATACGAGAGAAGCACGTGCGGAATAATCGGCCTCGGGATAGGACCAGGCTCGTTCGTCACGCAAATGGGGCCCACGGTCGGCGGGAAATTCTCGTACTGCATGATCTCTCACGACCACCACCTCAACACCTCGAAATCAAGCAAGATCCACTTCGGAGAAAGAGCCGCGGTTTCCGGACCCGGGTCGGTCTCGATCCGATTATATTTCTACGAAAACGCGTACTTCGTGAGTCTCAAAGGATTAAGCGTCGGAAAAAGGAAGTTGGATTCGTTCGACGGCAAAATAGCGGTCGATTCCGGGGCCACGTTGACTTATCTCCCTAAGAAAATGTACAACTCTTTACAAGCTGCAATCAAAAAGGAGATTAAGTTGAAAGCTGCTGAGCCAGTAGATAAACTGCTGAGGGTGTGTTATGAGTTTCCTTCTGATGGGAAAATGAGGGGCATTCCTGTAATTACACTCCATTTTGGTGGTGCAGATGTAAAGTTGTCTCCTTTGAACACTTTTATTAGGGCTTATGACAATGTTTATTGTCTTGGTTTTGTGCCGGGTGATGACGTGGCAATCTTTGGTAATTTTGCACAGATTAATTTCTTGGTGGGGTATGATATTAAGAAGATGATTATTTCATTTAAACCAACTGATTGCAGCAAGCAGTAGTTGCTTAATTATAATCTGTTTGTTCAACAATATAATAATGCCTTGATAATAAATGTACTGAATTGCATCCATTTTATTTTTTTGGATTAATTTGTATTAGATGTCCTATTTTTATTTACTTATTTATTAATCAAATATGAATTAATTGTATAGCATGGGATTAGCTTGTAGCATGTACAAAGTCTTGATTTATGTTAATATTAAATTAATAAGGGGATTTGAGATAGAGGTACAACACAGTCTAGAGTATTGATTCGGACAGTAGATGACTCTTGGGCAAGGCCGATTTTTCGGAAGATTCAGTCCGTTAAGCCCGTTAGTAGGCGCAGCCCAAAGAAGACGGCCCATTTAAAAAATCTTTTCTAGTTGCAACGTTTGAGCGAGGGAAGCCTATCACTGAGAGCCGAGTTGAGCATTTGGCGCTTGGAGGGGCGCCGCCTGTGCATTTAGTATAGGATAGACGCGTTAAATGCATTGATATCAACATTAAATGCTCGAATGAACGAGACAGTCGGGCGGAAAGTTGGTAAATATACACATGCCTTGCAAAAAGGCTAATTTCTAGAGCATGTACATTCTACAAAGTTGGTAAGAACAACAATCAAAGCGACGGTAAGCATGCGCTCCTCTCGATTTTGTACCCGTTTTATCCCATTAGAACTCCACGTAGTAAGACAAGATGATCGTAAGATGTGTTTCTTGGTTTGTAAATATTAGATTGTGGAGGATCAGAAACTGCACTTTTACACAAAATGAATACAAATTAAAGAAAATTTGATGTGTAATTAGAGATGTATAGTTGAAAAATAAGAAATTAATGTTTTGAAAGAATTCTACGGGGTTTGGTATGAATTTTGAACTTTTTTAAATTAAAAAATTAAATGAGAAAAAACAATAAGTAATAATAATTACTAAAAAGTCATTAGAGTTGTTTAAGTTTCAGTCAAAGAATTTAGGCAAATACGTACAAAATGAATTTATTACAAAATTTAGTATTATTTTAATTAAATGTATATAAAATTTTAAATAGCTTCGTGGCTATTTCATTGATGGGAAGGACTACGGTAATGTGCGATAGGTATGACCGTAGAGTAACTTTAATTCCGTATTGTGCTTAGTACAAATTCTTGGTTGGTTCTGGCGAGCTTTTATCATATAATAAATAATTTATAGTAAAAATAATTTTAATATTATGTGAAAATAGAGAAAATGAGGAGCTCGAGCTCAATAGACTTGACTCGAGTTCGAGTTCGAATACGAGCTCGCTAAATTCACCTTATCTATAAACAACCACTAGGGTGAGTCAAACTCATCAAACTATGTATCAAACAATAATGGGTAATAATACTTACCCATGCAGTTTAAATTTTACGCGCATTACCCCCTTATATTTTTAATGTAACACATGGGTCTTTTGTATTTCAATATAAACACATAACATCTTTGTACTTTTAAAAATTTCATCATATTAACAAATATGATTATTTACCAAGTGAAATACTATAAAGGGTTATGTGCTTATACTAAAATTAATATTAAAAGTATAAGGGAATTATGTGCACAAAGCTCAAATGACCGATCTTGTCTCTAGAATATTATACAAAGCTGAATTTGATTATTATTAGGACTAATTATAGTTTACACCCCTAAAGTATGAGGTTGATAACACTTGCCCCTAATGTATGTGGTTATAAAAGAAAATCAAGTTGCACATGAAGTAGCTCGACTTTCTTTCAAGGGATCTTGTACGCTAGTATAATGGATCGGCCACAATCAATTCAAGTTATTGTAAACTCTGAATCAAATTATTAATAAAATCCTTTTGTTATCTTCTCAAAAAAGAAAATTATTAATCATTATTTCATAATTACTTTCAATAAGATGAACAATCTCTAGAACATCAACAAACCTCAACATACATATGCAACATTTATAATTTATTATATAAAAAAAACAAAAAAAACATAAAAAAATCATGAAACTTGATAAATTATAATTAAACATCTACAGGGAACTGATGAATGACACGTGTCCAAGGATTATAATCATCTTCACCCGGATTAATAGTCCTGACGGCCCGCCAAACACCACTGCCGCACTTGAAACCCGACCCGAAAGCAATCTGCCAAACCCGGTCACCTTTCTTGATCCTCCCTTTGGCTTCCGTATAAGCAAGTTCGTACCAGAAAGAACTGCTCGAAGTATTACTGTACCTGCAGTGGCGAAACCAGGATCTTATAATCAAGGGGGGCCGAATATACACTAAAATAATTAGATATCTAGGGTTCGTGCCACGAAAAAAATTTAGGATTTTTTTGGTATCAATTCCGACTTTTGAAATGACTAAATAATAAATATTGGGTGGAATATTAAATAATTAGGTATAAAATGTAATGAAAGTTTTTTCAATTGAGGATAAGTTTGACTCTTTGAGTATACTCATTTATTAATTTTCAAATACTTAATTTTTATGTTTATATAAAACTAAATTCTTAAAAAGTAATACATTAAATTATATGCATATATATGGCAAATTACGGCCACCTCTTGAGTTATGGCTTAATTATGAAAACACCCCTTTTGTTTAGATAATTACAGTTACTCTTATTATTTTAAATATTATTTTACACAAAATTTATGTAATTCAGTTATTTGCCGAACCAAATCGTATATTAGTTCGGTAACGGTACGAAATGTTGGTGTACCGGAATTTCAGTTCGGTATTTTACCGAATTAACAGTCATAAATTAACTTTTAAAGGGGTCTTTTCGTAAGATAATATATAGTTAAGGGGTGTTTGTAATTACCCAGACACGAGGGATCGGAGTTTTCGTAATTTTATCATAACTCAGGGGCCCACACGTACCTGTACAGCGTCATTCTAGAAGGCTCCATATCCCATTTCGTGAGTTTAAGGTTCTTCTCCACCTCGTCAAGTACGGCTTTCCCGCCGGCGTGTATGCAGAAGTGTTCGAACGCGCGTCTGAAATCCGGCGCGTAAGGGCGCAACCCCTTTACCTTGAACAGTTTCCTAGCGATTAAATTGGCGGCGAAGATGAGCTGCTCGGAGATGGGGAGGACCGACGGTGCCAGGGCGGTGATGTTGGATCTCAGGGCGTCGCCGGCGACGGAGATTAGGTCTTTTGAGATCGACATTCCGAGTTTTCCGGTGGCGTCGACTTGCTGGAGGACGCTTTTGTAGGCTCTGTCGTTTGAGCCGAGGTGGGTGCGGAGTGTGTGGGTGAGCTCGTATTTGGATTTGCGGCGGTCGGAGGGGCGGTTGGAGAGGAGGATGGCGGCGCCGCCCATGCGGAAGAGGAGGTTTGAGAGGAGCTTTGATTTGTCGTCGCCGACGTAGTAGCTGGCTGTTGGGCTTTCCACGCTCATGATTAGTGCATACGTGTCGCCTTGGCCCTACAACCAACAAATTAAATTTTTATGGGATAAATTAATAGAATATACAAATAATAATAATTATGGACGGTAACGGGTCGGTTCTGGGCTGGGTTTGCCTAAACCCAAGACCCGATCCACGAAAAATATATAAACCCAAGACCCGCCCAAACCCGTTTTAGCTTAGACCCAGACCCGCCCCAACCCAGACCCTAACTAAGCGGTTCTGACCTGCCTGACCCGCTAGACCCATTAGCATACAAAAAGTTTAATATTTTTTAACTTTCATAACATTTTGCTTGTATATTTTTACGAAACAATCTCAATGCTAAAATACAATATTTGAAAAAATCTCTACGGGTTATATAACACAAACAATAAAATTACAATTAATTATATTTAACTTCGATAATAAGTAAAATTCAAAATGCAAGACAATTAGCGGTGGTCGACAAGTGATAAATATTACTCACGAAAATGAGAGTCGAAAAATAAAACAGTGAAAATAGGTAAATGAGAATAGACAAGATGGAAATTGATAGTTTGATAAATGGGGGTCGGTTCTGGGTCGGTTCCAATAAGACCCGTAACCGGCCCAGAACCATCCGGTTCTAGAAACTTAAACCCATTATGGGGGTCGGTTCTGGGTCGGTTCCAATAAGACCCGTAATTAACCCGCCCCAGAACCATCCGGTTCTAGAAACTTAAACCCATTATCCGACAACCATTTAGCTGACCCAGACCCGCCCCAAACGGGTCGGTTCCGGGTCCAAGACCCGCCAAACCCGTACCCATTGCCATCCATAATAATAATAATAATAATAATAATAATAATAATAATAATAATAATAATTATAATAATAATAATAATAATAATAATAATAATAATAATAATAATAATAATAATAATAATAATAATAATAATAATAATAATAATAATAATAATAATAATAATAATAATAATAATAATAATAATAATAATAATAATAATAATAATAATAATAATAATAATAATAATAATAATAATAATAATAATAATAATAATAATAATAATAATAATAATAATGGCAAATTACGGCCACAATTGAGGTAAAATCAAATTACGAAAACACGCTTTCTGTTTGCCTACAGTTACTGCTCCACTATTTATGTATACTCGCCCCCTA
>NW_012192955.1:241170-279024 GCF_000504015.1 Erythranthe guttata
TCATTAATTGGATATGAACACGATTTATATCCTCATTTATGTATTGTCGCAAACTACCCTTTGTACAATTATTATTTTAAAAAAATTGGCAATTATAAATTATTAATGAAATATCAAATTTACCCTTATTTATTGCTGAATTAAAATTTATAAAGTCAATTATATCATTATTTGTAAAAATCATTAAACCACCCATCCAAAATTGCATTATCCGAATTCAAACCTGTGACCATCAGAAAGTATACAAGAATACTTACGATTAAGACACAATGTATAATTAAGAATAAACTAGCAACACGAATATATATCACAAAACTACAAATAATGATTATAAAACTTATATAAATAATGTTAAATAAATTATTAGTCTCATATAATTATTATTATATATTAAAAATATCCCATACTAACGAATTTTTATATAATATAATTTGAAAATCTAAGGAAATGCTGATCAACTCGTGTAATTTAAAAATCAATTTCAAAAGAATTTGAAGTTTGAATTGAATCGTAAATTGTAAGATTTAATTAAATCGTAATATTTGGATCAATTAAACTCATGTGTTTTCAATTCAAAAATTATATTCAAAGATTTAATTGATTAAGCTCAATTCAAAGATTTAATCAATTCGTAGACAATATTAAAATATTTGAATCGGTTAAACTCAATAATTTACAATAGCGTATAAATCGAACTATGTATAGTTAAAGTTTAGTATCTTTTTTATTGAATTTATCATAAAAAATAATAAAATTTAATTCGTAAAAATCGTAAGATTTAATTGGTTCATGGTTAGATTCAATCTTATGATTTACAATTTGATTCTTACGATTTTACGAATTAATTTATTATTTTTTTTTGTTAAAATTGAATTAAAAGGATAGTAGACTTTAATTATAAATAGTTAACTCGATTAATACGTTCTTGCCAGTGGTTGAACTTAATCGATTCAAAAATTTGAATAATATTTACAAATTAAAAGGACTTGCGCTTAATTGATTCAAATCATATTCAAATCATACGCTTTAATGAATCTTATGATTTGATTCTTATGTAATTTAGGAATTATTTTTTTATGATAAAATTGAATTAAAAATGTATTACACTTTAATTAATAATAGTTAATTTGATTAAGACGTTTTTGTCAATAGTTGAGCGCGCTTAATCAATTCAAATATTTGAATAATGTTTACTCTTTGCAAGGACTTGAGCTTAATTGGTTCAAATATTACGCTTTGATAAAATATTACGATTTACGATTAGGTTCTTACATGTGTTAGAAATTATATTTATTATTTTGTGGCCAAATTGAATTAAAAAGATATAAGACATTACTTATAAATAGTTAAATCAATTATGTAACATGTTATGTCAATAGTTAAGCAATCGATTCAAATATTTGAATAATGTTTACTAATTGAAATGATTTGAGCTTAATCGATTCAAATCTTACTATTTGATTAAATTAAATATTAAAAGAAAATTCACAATATAGTATTTATAGTATATAATTTTATTTTAAAGTAAGAAAACTACTAATTGGAATGAGTTATAATTTTTTCTTCTTCTAAATAAACATATTATTTTATTTTTTATTTGGATTTGTCACACTAGCGATTTAATAAGATAAGTGAGTTTGGATTAAGTTATGCATTTTTTTTATATTTAATTGAGCATTCTTTATATTTTTAAATGGTGGAGTTTATTAATGTTTCTAATATTATAGAATTAATGATAGATGTTTGGCGTATTGAACTGCAATTCTTTATATTTTTCAAACTTTATTATATTAAATTTGGTAATAATTTATCTAATATCATTCAATAATAATGAATATCGCAATTAATATTTTATTTAACAATATTTAAACGTACATTTATTATCATTTTATATTGTGTTTTACCGATATATACAATTATGGTTAAATATATCATAATAAGTTAATGTGCTTGGATGGTTAAGAGTGATGAATGTACTCAGATGTCACAAGTTCTATTCCGAATGAATGTATTTTTTTCGATTATTACTCAAATAAAACTCGGTCACAATGAATTTAAATTAGTTATTTAATTAAAATATAGTAGGGGGTAAATTAGACAATTCAATGTTAACATATTTTATATTAGGGGCTTTAAGATATGCATCCCTAGTGGGGAAACATATTAGATGCTACACCCAAGGATATTAAAACATTAGAAATACATCCTTTCGTGAAATTATTCCTATAGTACCCTTACGGTGATATTAACGTCGTGTATTTTGGTATTTGGTAAGTTGAAATTAAATCCCCCCCAATCTTCGCCTTATAAAATTGTCCGGGTTTTTATTTATCTTTAATCCCCTTAAAAACCGGCCAAATAATTTAAACCCCCCCCCCCCCCCCCCCCCTCATTTCCCCCAAATTAAGGTCGTCTTCATCTCCTTCTCTACTGCGAATCGGCGGCAATAACTCACAAAGTATACACCAACAAAATTCAACTCCTCATCGCCACAAACATCTACGATTGTCTACGTCACGCAACAAATCGAGTGAGTTTTGTTTTGAATTTTTTTTCTAAAAACTTAAAAATTAGGGTTTTTTCACAATCTAATATGCAGGGGAGATGTGAATGAAGGGTCAGCAGGACATAAATGTGCTAGATCCAGGTGAGCTAGATTGTGCATATGTGGAATTTTCTGTTTCATTATGTTCAATCATTGGGTGTCTATGAAAATAGTTTGGTGGTTTGAATCTGGAATTGGAATTTACTTATCTGTGTTTACATTCTGTATATTTTTTCAATTATAGTTATAGTCAGTGATATGTTTAGGGGTATTTCTATGGTAGTCTATGAGATGCAATAGGTTGTGGTGTAGTAACTGTTATGGTAGTTTATGTTTAAGATTTCTATGGTAGTCTATGAACTTCTCACTGCAAGTCTATGGTATTCCATAAACTGGTAAGGTATTTTGTAAGGTTCTAGTTATGTATTGCTGGGATTCGTTTATTTTGGCTAACTACAAAGTAGTTGGTAGAAGAAAATTGTATAATGAATATGTTTCTGGGTATTTAATTAAATGGTAGTCTATGGTAATATGTAGTAGGCTGTGGCATAGTAATTGCTATTGTAGTTTATCTTGTAATATTTCTATAGTAATCTATGAATTTTCCACTGCTTTTCTATGGTTGTCTGTAAATTGGTAGGTGTTTCATGCGATTGTAGTTATGGGGTAGTGCAGGGATTCGTTTATTTTGGCTGACTAGTAAGCGTGATAGAATAAAATTGTATATTGAATGAATATTTTGACCTCAATATATTGCAGCACCTAACTGGAATCTACCGGTAGGGTGAATATATGTGGACATTTTGTAGACCCACACTGTGAGGTTGATAATAAGTAGCTGCAAATTTTTCTTACTAGTCATTATTGTTAATGAAATGTGTGTATGAGTTAATTAGGCATATACGAATATCTAAATTATCTATGTAAACCTGTGGTATTCTACGGGTGTTGTGCTAGTCTATGATTGTCTATGCACTGTTTGATCCTCACTAACACATTTAGATTTCCAAACAATTAAGCGACAAATTGAAACAAGACGAAGAAAAATCCGCTCAAAACCTTTCGTCATCCCTACAGATGTCTACGTCTGGCAACAAATCAAGTAAGTATTTTTATTTTATTTCCTTGTTTTGGAGTCCCTCATCGCTTATTGCCAATTTCAGAACTAGGAATTTCAACAAGGAAAAAATTGCAGGAGAGATGAGGACGAAAGTACAACAAGATATAAACGCGCTAGACCCCGGTAAGAATGAAACATGTGTGGTAATTTGTTTGAGTGTATTTATAAGATTATTTGGTGTCTATGATTACTATGTAGTTACTTTGGATGTATATGTTAAATGGCTTGATTGTGTGTGAGAGTTATTGCGAATTTTGGACAATAATAGTTGATTTGATTGTATAGATGTTTCTATAGTTGTCTTTGCAAATTCGTGTGGTTGTTTGTTGATTATGTGAAATAGTGTTTTTGGCGTCTACAACATTTTAAGAACTGGGTTAATTTGAATATATATTCCTGGTTATTTGATTGTGTAAAACATAGTTTGGGTCTCTACGAAAGTTTATACCTTATTTGTGTAGACTTATAGAACAAAAAATTCGGGCTGATTTTATTGATGTTATAGAAAATAATGTATTGTGTGTGCCATGTGGTAAACTATGTAAAACCACAAAATAAGTACATTGTGTTCAAATAAGTGTTGTTTGTGAATTAATTAGTTGATTGCACAACAAAATTTTTGACTATCTATGGATGCCTATGATACTGGTGATGTCAACACTAAAATAGATATGAACAAATTTTGTACAACTTATACTATACACAACTTTTAACATTTTGGGGTCCTAATAGCCTGCATATGTGGATGTCTGCACTATTTGTTAAAAACACTAGTACCTTGTTTTTTTGTCTATACATTATGTTGGTGTCTACATCTTTTTTTAAACTCTCCTGAATGTGTGATTGTCTATATGTGTCTATGCATTGTATAGACTGACCTTTTGATCAGCATAAAATTATTCCTCTTTAACTGTATGGTATTCGTACTCATTCCTCTTTATATTTCCTGCATTTTTTATTGAACATTTATTTCTTTATATGTTCGTTTTCCAATTACATGAGTATATATATTTAACTTGTATAAGTAATATGCATAAAACATACTTGGAGAAGACAACACAAGATAGGGAATTATGTGATATCCCATTCGGCGAATATTTAAGCATTCAAACTAATCCACAATAAAAAAATGAGAATAACGATTGTAGTGTAATTGTGTTGTACATCATCAGAGAACATTTTCTTCAAGGGTTGTTGAGAAAAAAGATGTTGATGAAGGGGTTACAAATATTAGAAGAAACATTGTAGAATATCTATTGAATTACAAAATTGATTAAGCTATAAGTTCATGCTAGTTTGTTTTTTGTTTTTTTACGCAAGTGTAAACATTTTTGCAAATGACATTTGCGGTGTTTCTATGTGAAAAGAATTATATGGTTATATTGACAATATTTAATGCCCATATTCAGTGCACATTTTGCCATTTATTCAGTAAAGATACTTTAATATTTGACATATACTGAAATAGGTTAATACATTGATACTATATGGCCATGCTATACGTAATATGAAATATCATATATCCTATAATGTACTATTGTATACTATAATATATTGTATTGTAATACAATGTTCACTAATATACTATGGAAACTGTGTTATGTATATAGTATGTTATAGTATACTGCAACTATAATATACTATAGTATTCCATAGTGTACTGTATTGTATTACAACGTGCAATGGTTCACCATCGAAATTGTGTTGTAATAGTATCTGGTTTTTGTATACATTCCCAATACGAATTGTCAGAAGCACCACAAAAATTGTGAACTAGATATGCAAAAATTAAGTAAGATTGTGTGTAACAAACAAAGCGATGACCACAAAACAACACATCAATTTATCCAATGCATAAAGAATCAACTAACACAAATACAATAACCTGTGAAGAAAACAAAATATTGAAAAGCTTATAAAATTTTAAAAACTTCAAAATAAAATATTAAATACTCAACTACTCAATCAAAATACAATTCATGGAACAAAAACAAACCAGTCAATTAGTCATCAAAAAATTGAAGTTGCTGAAAAAAGAAATAGTCTTCAACAAAAATCCATGAATTAAAAAAAAAAAAAAAACAATCTAAGTTTCAATAATAATCATAGTACAACTGCGGTAAAATACTCCAAATAAAACTACTCAAATGTGCTTGTGCATGTCTTCTTGTTGTGACTGCCAACCTGGTTGCAACGGCTACCACTCATCCTCCTCGCTACACTCTCACGCCTTGAAACAATCCTTTTCGTCTTTGTTCTATCGCGTTTTCCTTGGACCGGAACTCGGGCAGACCAATCACAGCCAACGGTGGATCGGCACTAGGTCTAGTAGAAGAAAAAAACATTGAAGCATAACTTTGTCTGCACGAAGAAAAATGAAAGTAGCCATCCACATAATTGTATCCTTCCGTGTTCGATTTGTACAACCCACAAGCACCAATGAACGCATGAAAACCTCGAAATTTGCCACGTTCTGCACAAACATGCTATGTTCCAAAACTCCACTTCAGCAGCAAACTCACTTAGTACCTCATATACCGAGTCATAACGTTATTCCGCCAACTGATACAGTTCAGTGTGCCAAGGCGGCGGTGTCGTACCTCAATATTATTATGATAATAATATGACATAATATCAATCAAAAAAATAATATATGTCTATAAAATATTGTGCATATAATCTTAACAATGACTGTACATATAATCTTATTAATGGCTACAGCAAAAACAACAAATATGTACATACCACAAAAAATAACAGAAATCTATACATTGAATAAAAAACCATAATACAGACTAGGAAACCTGTAAACATGATGAAACGAGTTTGTCCAACAAAAATCAAAATTCATTGTAAAACAATTACATAAACAAAAAATTAAATCGGTGCCAATAGGTGAAACTACAAAAAACAACCATATAATCAAATTATGCAAAAAACAACAGGAATTACTAATCCAAACTCAAACAAAACACTCCTATTGCATACTGCTACTAAAGTAGAAAAATTTACAGAAACAATATGTGCAAAATACAAAAAAAAAAAAAAAAAAACATTTAACCGATCGCATCAATTAAACACAATCAATTGGTAAAAGCGATATAAAACGAACCTTATTACGGTTGTAGACGAAAGAACGAAACTCAGAGATTTGCAGAATACACAGGGTACTGATATCACCGGCAATCTCTTCATATCGAAGTGATATGATATAACGATGCGTTTACAAGATCATGTGAATAAATTGGTATGTGATCCCTAATTATAATGAACGTGAGATTTACCGGCCATATCAATGTAACTCTTAGTAACGTTAATATTCGTTCTGTTACAATTAAGGGTATAATGGGGATATTTCAAAAAAAAAGCCTTTATTTCATTTATTATACATAACAAGGGATTTAGTTACGAAAAAAATATTGGGTTTGTATCCCACATCTAATTAGGGTTTGTTTGAGGGACCTCCAGCATATTACCCCTTTATATACTTTAATAAAAAAATAATCGAAGGATGATTTGGTAAAATACTTCATTTTTTGGAACATAAGCCATGTTATTTTCCTAGGGACCAGATCTAGTTTAAAAAATTTATGGTGATTAATGCATATCTCATATAAGTTTAGAACACAGGTGGTCTCACTCTAGTCAAGCCTCATTAATTAGCAATTTTTAGTTGTTATTTTCATCAAACATGTACAACTAGGGGTACTGTAAATTGTAAATCGGACATGTCGAGAATAAGCACTTTCGGAAAAGTTTCGATTTTTTTTTCGGAAGTGAAAAAAAAAATTACAATTTCGTTTAAAAAAAATCAGAAAATTGGAAATTGGAATTTCGGAAACTGGAATGAAAAAACCACCCGTTCCATTGTTTTGGTAATATTGATAATATAAATGTAATTTTCTAAACATATCAGAAATTTTCGAAAATTAAAATAGGATATGAAATTGAATCTCACATACATTCATTCCGATTCCGATAAAATAAAAAAACCGAAATCGGATTTACGAAATTTGTAATTTAAAAAGATGTTCCAAAATCGAAAAATATCGAATCTAAATCCAAGTCCCAACCCGATCCCTTGTATCTTGTAATTGGAAAATATATAACCACATTGATTTAAATCATAATATATTAATCAAAATCCAATCAATTGGCCATTATTCACTTTGGGGAATTTTGGTGAAACGTCTTTGACCTTTTCACACAAAAGGTCAAAAGTTATATTTATTTTATTCCAATATTATTCTTCTTACGAAATCTCAATTTTGTCACACCAATATACTGTATCAAGATTAAATTAAGTACAACCAAAAATTCTTTTTATTTGTTTTTTTATTGAGGAAAAATGTAGACCAATTGACTGGCAATTAAGAGTTGGGGCAACGCCTACTCTTTACTATTTAGTCCATTTTTTAAGGTTTGAACTCAAACAATCACTGTGTTGTATTAATTATATTTGAAGACACGTGATGCGAAAAAGTGCATGCAAGCTGTTCGACGAATTGCCCCACCAGAATTTAGTTACGTATGTAGAATCGTGCACGGTGTTAAGTCGGTGGTACGCGAAGAACGAGAGGTTGGATCGGAGGAGGCGAAAGCTTGTCCAACGAAGCTTCAACTAAAAGCGTGTTGCTCGATCTGTAACGCTATATAAATTAGTTCGATAGATATGGTGAAGCAATGCACATTCACAATTCATATATCATATGGTTTGTGTTTTTTATTTATTTGTTTATTTATTGATCAATTAAGTCATATGATTTGTTAAACTGTTAATGCACATGGCCATGAGATTTCAGCTTGAAGAGATGCATGTGCATGCACGTAATGAAATAAGTGTCGAATCCACGAGGAATACGTAAACTATATACTATTTTCCCAAGTATCAAATTCGTCACGTACAATACAATCCTTGTTCGGTAAACATAAGTTCATTATCCAATTTAATTTATTTCGATGTAAATACGGATCTATGATTTTATTTTCTCCCGTGCGTTGATTCTTCACCAAATCTCCTTAATTTATACATGCTATGAATCTTGATTTTATTACCTTTTTTTTTATGATTATAACTCGAATCTTAATCACGTCTTCAAATTTCGGGACGTGACAAAATCCATACTCATGTATCCCATCAAAGTCCTAGAATAAAATTTAGGTAATAATGGAATTTTGAAATTATAAAAAATATTAATTAAAAAAAAATTGAAATATAGCTACTTAATAGCTAAATGTATATAACCGATTTTCTTTTTCTTCTTTTTATTTTTCGAACAATCACACATGTACATGTATGATGCATGATGCATCTAAGTTACATGATCTGATAAAAAAATGCACGCAATTTGTTTTGACGAGTTGCCCCACAAGAATGTGGTACGTAACATTCATCGAACTGCATGATTTTATGTGTACGTTAAGAATGCGATATCGATGATTCACGAGGTTTGTGAAGTCTTTGATTCAATGCCTAGCTATTAAGAATGCAGTTCCAATATGTGATGTGAAAATTAAATGCACGCACACAATTTGTTTGACGCATGCAAACTGCACGAATTTTACGTCAAGAATTCGATGGATTTTAAGGCTCGTCGAGTCTCTCATTTAGGGAAGAGATTTAAAAATTGAAATATCAAGTCCCTCTCTAAATCTTAATTCTAACACGTATAAGGATTTTACAACTTTTTTAAGGGGCTTTTCCAAACTTTTGTGCAAGACTAAATGAAAGAGACAAAATAATATATTTGATCGATTTTAGCTAGCTACAATTTTATCATAAATATAAATTGGGGGAGTGGTTCAGGGGTGTAATTAGATGCTATACCTGATTACATTTACTGGGTATATTAATTCAACCGTAGATTTACACAATTACACACCCATGTGTATGTTTGTTTAGTGTGTGCTGACATCTAATTCCCCGTTGAGGAGTTTCATAAAGTCTCGAGTAGTTGAAAAGTTCAACACAAAGATTTCTTCTCGGCGTTTTCTTGATTCAATTATGCTAAATTATCATACATAAAGATTTCTTCTTGGCATGTGAAGTTGTAAAATAAATAAATTTTGTAGATGCATGCTACACTCTGGGAAATAGATCATTTAGTTTCAAATCGCTGATCTACATATATAAATAGTCAACCAATGCATGAAACGTAGGCTATATTCATGAATCAAAATCAATACATCATTTAATTTAACATCGTTGATCTACATATATAGCCAACCAATGCATGAAACGTAAGCTATATTCATATATCAGACTCAATACATCATTTAATTAACATCGTTGATCTACATATATAGCCAACCAATGCATGAAACGTAAGCTATATTCATGTATCAAAATCAATACATCATTTAATTAACATGGTTGATCTACATAATTAGCCAACCAATGCATGAAACGTAGGCTATATTCATGTATCAAAATCAATGCATGCATCATTATAATTCCTAATTGCTATTTAACGAGCCCATTTCGAAATTAATTCTCGAGTAGGGTTTAACATTTTTCCATCAAAATTTTAATCTTTAATAATTGTCAACAAATTAGATTAATTACTAAGTATGAGAAAATCTACAAGCAAAATATAAATGGAAAAATTAAAAATCAAACTGAAAAAAAAAGGAAGAGGAAGAATTGAGAGAATTCAGTTTGTGCAGCTAGGGCACAAATGAAAGCTTATAATTAACAAAATGTATTCCTCTTCTCCACCTAAAACGATTAAGTATTCATCATTAACTCTAATCATCATTAATTAGAACAAAACCATCTTCCAATCAATTCCTCTAATAAAAAAACAAAAGAGGGAAATTAATGAAGAAACAAATGACGATTTAATTTATTACCCAGCTAATCAATCAATCAATTAATTAATTAATTAAAATCCTTCCTCCAATCACACAATTAGACAGCAGCGTACGTCAATGGAGTCTCGGAATCCGTTGAGGAGGCGAAGGAGGTGTCTTGAATCGAATCGTGTTGGTGGTGGTGGCCGTGGCCGCCGCCGCCGTCGTTCTGTGCGGCGAAAGGGGGAATATTCCTGGGGGTTAGGGCGGTGGGGATCTGGCGGTCGCGGCAGCGGCAGCGGCGGAAGCAGGTTTTGATGCAGACGTAGAAACAGGTGAGGATCCAGAAGATCCAGGTGGAGCCGATGAGGACGAAGGCAGCGATTGGCTGCCACGGCTGAGATAAGTCGGGGAAATAGAGGTTGATGACGAGGAGTACGCCGCCGATCGAAACGCAGAGGCAGAAGAGGGTGAATATTAATGGAACTATCAGAGATTTTTCCCTTTCATATTGTTCCATCGATTTCTGTGCGGCCGGCCCCCCCTTCCCGCCCCCCCTTCTCTCTCTCTCCTCCCGCCTATCAACGAGGTTCTGCTTTCTCTCTCTCTCTCTCTCTCTCTCTCTCTCTCTCTATACGTATATATTTATGTATGTATGTATAGATGAATTAGTCGTTTGTTTATTTTCTTTTAACGAATTCATGAATTGCTCTCTCTCTACTTTCTCTCACTAGAATTCGAGAATGGATAATTGCAGATTTAAAAATGAAAGGCGTTGAAAGAGGGGATGGTAGTTTGTACATTATTTTTTATTTTTTATTTTTATATATTAAATTTATTTATCATAAATTAACACATATGATATATACGCATGTTAGATTAATTGTAATTACTCTTTACACCTTAAGTTTTAAGAATATAATAAACCTTCCTTAAAACTTGGTTTACGTTAAAACTTCAATCCAAATTCCAAAGTAACAAATAATATATTTACATTTACCCTTATTAGTATAAATTACACCGGAACCATCTAATTTACGTCTAGCTATTTTTAGAACCGTTCGAAGGAATTAAAGTTTGATTTATTTTTAAAATTTTTAAGTAGATGAGAAAGAACGACGATTGTTCAACTATGTTAATCGAAATATAAAAAAAACCCTCTTTCGATATACTTTCTTCTTATGAATATTTTTATAGACAATATTTTGATGAATATTACATTGTGAAATTAAGTTGGAATTTTTTCTAAGTTAATTGAAAAACTTTTAGGGATATTTTTGTAATGTTTTCTAAATATGAAGAGTTATATATGTAACTATGCATAATATCGAGTGTACAAATAAAATTTGGCTTAATTACACTTTGCACTCGTAAAATGCACCATTTGACACTTTACACCCCCGAAAATAATAAATGGTACTTTGCACCCTCAAAACATGTTTGATCGTTCAAAGTGCACCCTAGTATATTTTTCGGCCATAATTTTCCGTTATTAACTTAATTTTTGATCGTCAACATGGTCATTTTTGTCTATTCAATTGATTTTTTCTTCAGGTTGCAAAGCGCTAATGTATTTTCGAGCAAAAATGATCTGTTGACAATCAGAAAATGGTTAACAATGGAAATTCAAGACGGAAAATAAAATAGGGTGCAATTTGAACGATTAAACATATTTTGAGGATGCAAAGTAACAAAATGGTACATTTCAAGGGTGCAAAGTGAAATTAAACCATAAAATTTCTAATAAGTTTTTTTTTTAATATAATATAATTGGGCTGAATTAGTATAGGCCCAATAAAGCCAGACAGAGTGAACAGATTCTGATTTAACTGGGCCGGTTTTTTAACCCGACCCGATTAAATATCCATTTTAGGTTTCGAAAATCTTCTTAAAAAAACTAAATTGTTAAATTGAAAAAGAAAAGCATATAAAACCCTAATGCGTAAAACCCTTTTCCCCAATTTCCCCTGCGCAAGAGTATAGCCAGCAAAACCTTCTGACGGTAAGAAATTCTTTCCTTGATCAGCTTCGATTATTTGTAAACTCATCCCTGGTACCATTTTTCAATTTTCAATTCGGCACCCATTTTTTTTTTCTAACAAATTACACCGTTTTAGCAATTTTATTGTTGAATTACGGTACTGATTTTGCTTCGCCATGTGTGGATTTGTGTACCGATTTAGGGTTGATGATGCGCATGTGTAGTGTAGTGTTAGTGTTGTGAGTTGAATATTCAAATAATTTACTTTTGATTTTTTTTTTGTATTATCATAAAGTAAAAATGTAAACTTGTATTTTTTATTTTAGGGTATTTTTTTTTTGAAATGCAATTTGGTGTTTAGGAAAATGGTATTGGGTAGTTAATGCAGTTCCGTTTTGGTATTCTTTACAGGTTAAGTTCTTGCTTATTGGGTAAACGATGGCCGAATTTTACTTCGATGAGATAATCAAGGTCCTTAAATTCGACAGCCTAGTAGTGTACGATAAAGGTAAAATAGAGAACAATAAAGATATTTTTTTTTGTTATGCCCTTTTAATGATTCCTGGCAAACCATTCTTCCAAGTTTTCGAATCTTTGTATACAATTGTTTTGTTGGAGGGAGATTTTTTGTTCACGAAAAACAAGTCGAAGTAGTGCTTGAAAACATAATTTGTGTATGGTATTTTCAGTTTCGAGAATCAATGCCAATAGTGAAGATGATGACTTTTATTTGGAATTGGATGTGCACGCTGAGATATATCAAATGCTCCCCGGTGAGAAGTATAGGATGGTTATTTCGAACACTCTGCATAAGGATGGTTCGACAGTAAGTAACCACTTTTCCGAGGTGCAGTCCTTTGTCACTCCGATTTTTTTTTTTCTTTTTTTTTTAATTACATGCCTGAATTTATAAATAAATGCAGTCGGCAGATTTGATTATGCTAAAAGAGCAGCATATATAAAATTTCTTCAATGTATTATGTTTTTTCGACCTTTTGGGTTCATTTAAAAATGCATCAAGTGGTACTAAAGTTATCCTGTTACCGTTTTTAATTAATTTTCTGGAAGGTCAAGCTTACCTTCAATGCAATAGTATGTTTGGTAGAAATTTAGGAAAATTGTTGCTTTTCGAGTTAATGCTATGGTGTGCACGAGTGTCTACACCTATACTCACGGGCCTACATGCTAAAGTTATGCGTACTATTTATTCTAAAGCCTTGTTTGGGAGAGTTGATGGGGTGGGTAAGATTGATTGAACTGGCTAGGAATTAGGATTGATAATGTTATATGTGAATATCGTTTTGGTTTTAGTGTGTAATACTTGGAGTTGAGTTTGGAGTAACTATCCTTCATATTGTCTACTAGGCCTAATCCTGATTCCCAAACATATGACATAGCTTGATTATATTGTCTATCAAACCTAATCCTAATTCCAAACAAGGTCTTATTCGCATATATGATCATTGTCCTCTAATTGCAGGGAAAACAAGCATCACTTGCAGACAAATTTGAGTACGTGATGCATGGTCTTCTGTATAAGATGGCTGAAGCTAAAGATGCAAAAGACGATGTTAAAGTGTACGTAAATGCTCCTTCGTGCATTAATTAAAAAAAATTCTTTTCTTTTTGTGATTAATTTTTTATTGGACGAAACGTATAATTCGATTTTTTTCAATTTGTCACAGGGTGGTGTATGTTTCATTTGGAGGGCTTCAGCTAATGCTAAAAGGCGATCCTTTGAAGATGCACAAGTTTAAAGTCGATCAAAGGTTGTTTCTTCTCTTGAGGAAGATGTGATGCTAACTTTTTAAACCTCTCGTATTTTATGCTGTTTAATTGAGTTTTTCGAATGGTAGTTGTGGTTTAATTGTACTAGAATGTGGAGAATTTGCACCGTTTAACCTTGATAAAATTCGTGTCTACGTATTTACATTTATATATGTGCGACTGCGTGTAAATTAAAGATTATTTTGATCTATGATGAATAGGGAATTTATAATCCAATGGGGATCGCAATCCAGCCTGGATTGGATTGGTTTCTTTCTTCGTTAAATGTGTTCTACAAGCACTGCAATCGTAACGGCATAAACTGCCCGGATAATTAGCAGTTTCCAACGATTGCTTGCACGTAAATAAAAGTGTTTTCTTGAACAAAGGCAAGAGGAAAAAGAGGGAAACACACAACTATTTTGTTCCCTAGAAAGAGACTGAATTTGATACCTGCAAAACTATATATTATATTTTTTCTCTAAATGAAATAATTCCTAGAGAATTAGAAAAGTAACTCTTCAAACAATTCAGAACTTCAAACAATTCAGAAATTATTATGAAGAGAAGTGTGTGTGTGTGTGTGTGTGTGTGTGTGTGTGTGTGTGTGTGTGTGTGTGCTAGAGAGAGAGAGAGAGAGAGAGAGAGAGAGAGAGAGAGAGAGAGAGAGAGAGAGAGAGAGAGAGAGAGAGAGAGAGAGAGAGAGAGAGAGAGAGAGAGAGAGGGGCATGTTCAGCATTTCTCAACCTCTGCAAATATTTTTTTTTTCAATGGAAATAAATAAAAGAAACATGGCTAAATTAGTTCAAAAAATATCTTAATCAAAGGGGTTTATATTTTCTATGATTATTTAATTTCTTGACTTTTAAATATAAATAAGTAAAAGGATACGTGATAGACTGTTATGGCATCCGAATTAAGACGGTGAATGAATCGAATCAAACCGAACGTATCGTGTGTGTTAGAAATTGTGTTTGAGGTTGATTTGATTAACAATCGGTATCCGGGAACGAGTAGGTTGGTTTGATTTTCAGTTCTAAAATTTAGGGATTCTTGGTATAAAAAAATAAATTAAATTAACCATAAATGAATAAGAAATAAACAGAATCCTTCATAACTGCTATTTTCCCCCATCACAGCATTTGTGTGAGCAACCTTTTACTTTCCAATGATTGGTTACAGAATTTGCAAACTTAGGCCAAATATTTATTACAAACATTATTTATTAAAAATATATTGTACATTAGTAGTATCTTAGGTGAAAAAAATTCATCGAAAAATCGAGATTTCTGGATTAAATTTTTTTTTTAAAACGATTAAAAAAAAAGTAGGCCTAAAGTTCCTGGTCACCAGCTTTACATGACTTAATTATACAATTGATTAATTTGATTGATTAATTTAAGATTATTTATTTGTCGATTAAATAGGAAATGAAATAATGTTATTGAAATAATTGATGTGATAGTTGTTGTAGTTGAAGTTAGTTAAGGTGCCCCAAATGCATGGTGATTGGACGGAATCACTGACTGGTTCTTGGGCCCACACCGATTTATTCGATACTACACCCAATCAAATATCTACGATAATTATTAACCGTTGATCAGCACACACACATCAATGGTTAAAAATCACCGGATGTAACATGACCAAACGATTCTGAGCCATAGATCTATATAAATAAAACTAACTACTAACTAAGCACGCATACACATGTGTGTATGTTATTATGTCTAGATCAATGGTTCAAGAGCACTCGATGTGTTTCACTGAGTGTGTGTTATAATTTTTAGATTAATAATTCAAGACAACTCGATGTATTTCATCGAGTCTAACATCTATCAAACCCTCGATACCGGCCCCACCACAACCGATTTAAAGATTGGTTTTTTTTTTCTTTTTACCAAAATCGTGGGAAAAATTCCTTACAACCAACCCCTTTGTGCCCATCAAACAAAAGTACTAGAAAATAAATAAATAAAATAATTTAATTTAATTTTTTTTGTCCAGAAAAGTACAGAAAAAAGAAAAGCATATGTATCAAACTTGATACAATAAAACTGAAAAGAATGGTGAAAGAGAATAATTGATCATTGCAAAATCAGTCTAAAAAGAAGATCATTAACTGGTCCCCCACATTATAACAAAATCTCACACACACACATATATATATATATAAAAGCCCATATATAGATATATACAGTCTTCAGTCCCCTCCTAACCCACACCATAACCTACCAACTCACCATTTTCTTGATTTTTGCTAATTCCTTTTTCCTACTCAAAAAAGTTTTGATCTTGAAACTGCTTATCCATCAAATTTCAGCTTTTTTCAAGAACCAAGAAACAGCAAAAAAGATTAGGGTTTTCAGGGTTAGGTTTTTTTTTTTCTTTTTTTTTTTTTTTAATTATTATTTTGCAGGCCCATATGAATCTCTGCAATTATGATTTCTTGTAGTTACATGCCCCCACTTTTACAGTTTCTTTGTCTTCTTTCTTCCAGGTACAAACACATCTCCACAAAGTACAACAACACACACAAGAAAACAAACATGTATGAACAAAGCAGTGATTTTGATCAAACCATGAATTTACACGAACAAGAAGAAGGAGGTGGATTAATGGGTCAAAACGACGTCGTTAATTACCCAATAATCTCAAATCAAGAAGTTGCCGCCATGGAAATGGAGCTCCACCACCAACTCAACCTCGAAATCGAACACTGCTTCAACAACAACAATGGCGGCCAACAAATCAACAACAGCAACAACGATTCTTCAAACAGCTGGCAATTAGAACAAATGAACGCAGCTTTCAATCTCGAAAATCAAAATCAAGATCCGATTTTTAACACTGCTCAATACCCTACCACAACTGATTTACTCAACATTTTCCCTTTCCCAAAATACCCTTCTCTCCTCTCAAACTCCTCAATCAGTTTTTCAACCCATAATAAAAATTCGAGCAACAACAATTTCTTGGCTTCACTTGGGCTTTTGGGTGAGATAAACCCTAATGTAGGCGGCGACGGAACTTCTGCCTCGGGTAGCGTGATTTACGACCCGTTGTTGCCGTTGAATCTGCCCCCACAGCCCCCTTTGCTGAGGGATTTGTTCCACTCTTTGCCGAATAATTATACGAAGAATGGTGGGTGTAGCTTGTTTGGTAATGTGGATGAGAGGGATAATAATAATAATCATGGAAATGTGGGATTGATGTACCAAAACGATAACGGGGTTTTCGAGTTTACGGCCGCCGGAGAAATCGACTGCGTCGGTAAAAGTCGAGATGGGAAAGATACCAAACACTTTGCCACTGAGAGGCACAGAAGGCTTCTCTTGAATGACAAATTCCAAGCCTTGAGAAAATTGATTCCAAATCCATCCAAGGTATAATAGTACTCCTTTTCTCGTATTATTCGATCGTTTCAAATTATCTGTCGCTTTACAATTTCAATCAAATATTGGTTGCATTTTTTTTTTTGTGTGTATTCTGCCCTTTATTACTGTTAATTAACTGAAAGGTAAATAGCTGAGAATCAATTAATTAGTGATAAGGGTAGTTTAGTAATTTTTATGATCGTATTACTTGTCGTTTCGGAATTTTGTCAATTAATTAGTGATAAGGGTAGTTTAGTAATTTTTATGATCGTATTACCTGTCGTTTCGGAATTTTGTTTTTCACAATTTGGATGAAGTATTAATCACATTTTTATTTTCAATTTTGCCCATTTATCACACTTAATTAATTGGAAGATAATTAGTCCAGAATTATTTAATTAATGATAAAGGGCATTTTAGTAATTTTCTTCAGCTATTTTAATATTATTTGTCATTTCGATTTTTTTTCCTCAAATTATTCGTCACTTTACAATTTTGATGAAGCATTAACTGTATTTTTTCTCTTTCAATTTTGCCATTTATCCTCTTAACTGAAAGGTAATTAGACGATAATCAACTACATAAGGGTGTTTTAGTAATTTTCTATATTTATTGATTTTCTTAATATGTGCGGAGTAATAACAATAATACTACTCCTCTTATGTTATTTCTGACAAAATTTTCAACAAATTGATATTATTTTAATTTCTTTTATTTTTTTGGCATTGAAGGACGATAGAGCTTCGATAGTTGGAGACGCGATCAACTATATAAACGAGCTGAAGAGGTCAGTGGCTGAGTTGAAACTGCTGGTGGAGAAGAAGAGGTGCAGCAGAGAGAGAATGAAGAGGCCCAAGACGGAAAACGAAAACGAATCGAATTCCCTCGGTAATTTGGAAAGTGGTTCGTCGCTAAGGAGCTCTTGGCTGCAACGGAAATCGAAGAACACTGAAGTCGACGTGAGAATCGTGGACGACGAAGTTACGGTGAAGCTCGTGCAGCAAAAGAGAATCAATTGTTTGCTTTTCGTGTCGAAAGTTCTCGATGAACTCCAATTGGATCTTCACCATGTTGCTGGAGGGCTTATTGGGGATTATTACAGCTTCCTATTTAACTCCAAGGTAATAAATAAATTTATATATTTATTTAATTAATTATGAAAAAATAAATTTAATAAATTTATGATTTTGTTGCAGATTTGTGAAGGTTCAATTGTGTATGCAAGTGCAGTGGCAAACAAGCTGATTGAAGTTGTGGATAAACAGTATGCTGCAATTCCACCATCTAGTAGCTATTAGGTTAGTTAATTTAAATTCCCTTTTTTCAATTTATAATTAATTAATTATCTTGGAATTGTTACATATAATATAATTAATGAGTGATTAGATAATATTAAGAGGCTAAATTCTTTGTTTGTTTTAATTTGTCTAAAGAAATTAAGATAATTTGGAGCTTTTTATTAGGGTGGTAGAACCGACATAATTTCGACCTATAAAGTTTAGTCGATAATTAACCATAAACCGACCTATTAATACAGTTGGGACTATCATCTGTTTTTATAAAAATGTTTTTGAGAGAATGTGAATTTTAATTTGGTTAATTTAATATGAATAATTTATTTATCCATTAATATATTTATCTAAAATTTGAAATAAATTTTTAGAAAAAAAAAAAGTGAGTCAAAGTTAGGACAGAGTTTCTTGAAATAGCCATGCAGCAGTGCATGCAGACTTGCCTTCCAACAGAAGTGTTCTCTTTATAATAAAACAGTATTGTCAGTGTGTGTGGCTAACAACAAGTGCAGTTATTTTATTTTGTCTTGATATATTATATATATATTAAATAAATAAATAAAACAATTTATTCCACGTAGTAGTGCGTGAAAAATGTTGAAGATGATCCCATAATCATGCATGTTTAATTCACTTTGATTAGTTGCTGAAAATATATTAATTATTGTTTCTTTATGTTTTGCAGAAAATCTTGGAGGCCCTTCTCTCTAATATAATATATATACATATATATAGAAGGGTAAAATTGTCCGAAGCAATTAGGGTATTATAGTGAAGTTAATTCCAAAGAATTCCATTTATCTTGAAATATGTAATAATAAAATTTATGGACAAGTATAATTAAATGTTGCAGAAACATACTCAAATTTACAATTTCAGGATTTATGGCTTCGGATATTTTGAATTTGTTAAAAAAAGTCCCTCGGGTAGTTTAGTTGGATAAGTTTAGACCAAAAATAGAGAACTTAGACTGAAGATATATCGACATGCTAGCTGAAGAAATTTGGACTGAAAATATATATTTTTGGAAGTAGATTGAGTGAATGAGAATAATGTATTTTCAATCTAAAATATTTATTTTCAATCTAAACTCTCTAATTAAGCTGTCCGATGGACTTTCAGCAAAATGCATTACCAAGAGAAATGTGTGTGATTGTGCAAAATGCACCATCAAGACCTCCTTTGAAACCCTGCTCTCTTAGCAGTTAGAAAATCTCACCTATCGTCAGCATAGAGAAAATAAATTAAACCGACGGAGAAAGTACCAAAATAAGGAAAGAACTTGAAAGAGATCGAGTATATTGTATTATTGATTATATTGTGTAAGAATGTAACGTAACACTAATAGGGTTAAATATATCCGTTTAATTTATACACTTCCGTTATTTATTTAATGAAAATTATCTTGAGATCTTCTCCTTCAACCGTCAATCTCCGAGCTCGTCACCTACCACCTATTAATCTTCCTTTACTACAATCTGACGAATGCCAGTGGGCTTTACGCACGAGTTGTCTGTGGGCGACCTTATTATTATTTGAGTCTTCTTATAGCGAACACTTTGGTTCATCTCGATAATTGCCATTCATTAGGCTTTGGCTTAACAGGCTTAGTTCCTATGGCTCGTTGGGCCTTGACTCAATAATTTTGAATAAATGAGAGTTCGGCCCAATATTGCCGAACTGACTCCATCAATGTGTGTGTGAGAGAGAGAGAGATAGATGTTGACCGAGTCAACAACCACTAGTTGAGAAAGCATGTTCAGCATTGCTCAACCTCTACAAATAAATATTTTCAATGGAAACAATCAAAACGTCTCTTAATATTTTCCAAGTTGAAACAATCTTGATTTAATTTGGTAATTAGATTTAATTTAGTCCTAATTTTACCAAACAATATTCGAATTTTATTTATTTATTTTTGTTTTTTTGGAAATAGAAATATATGAATAAGAAATAAATAAAATAGCATCCTTGATAAAATCTGTTGACCCTATCACAACATTTGTATGAGCAACCTTTTTACTTTCCAATGATTAATTACACATATATATGATGGGTATTTTCAGTTTCTGATTTTCTTTTTTATAACAGAATTTGCACAATTAGGTCAAATATTTATTACAAACATTATTTATTTAAAAAAAATTGAAATTAGTATATGAGGTGGAAATTCGTCGAAAAAATCGAGATTTTTGGATTAAAAAAACAATAAAAACGGTACAAAAATTAGGCGTAGAGTTCCTGGTCACCAGCTTTACATGACTTAATTATACAATTAAATAATTTGATTGATTAATTTAAGATTATTTATTTGTCGATTAAATAAGAAATTAAATAAAATATTGAAATAATTGATGTGATAGTTGTCGTAGTTGAAGTTAGTTAAGTGACCCAAAATGCATGGTGATTGGACGGAATCACTGACTGGTTCCTGGGCCCAGACCAGCTGCAATTTTTTTTTTCTATTTTTTAATAGATAAATTGAAATAAAAAAAGAAAATAAAAAATCGAGTTAACTGGAACATAATTATCATATATAATTTTCAAAATTGAATTAAATTATCTACTCATTTAACTTGACCTTTTCATTTACGATTAAAGGAGAGAGAAAATTTTGAAATTGTTTTGAGAAAATGATTTGAAAAGTGTAATAAATCCTATTTTATTTTGGGAAACAATAAAAACAAAACAAAAATGCATCCAAACATAGCCTTAACGTTGCAGACAGTATTAATTTTAATTTACATATTTAATTTTGTCCAACATATGAAAAGTTAAACTATCTTAAATATTTATTTAATTTATTCATAGCACAATAATAAAGATGTTACTTATTAAGAATTATTAAAAATATTTTAAAATTTATTCTACTAATGTTCTTAATAGTCCAAGAGGTTGACCGATAAATTGAGGGAGAATTTTCAAAATACAATAAGTGTTTAGTAGCTTATTGAATAAAGAGATTGGCAAGGGCAACACTAATGACAATTTACTATATGCTATATCGGGTGCAATACACCAGGTAAATCATTACCACACAAACATACACACACCCACATTAGTGTGTGTAGATCAACGATAGAAAATCACCTGGTGCTGTCATCTGAACAAAATTTAAAACAAATGTTTCAACAAAATTAGTTTGCCATGTTGTAACAAAAACATATATATCCAGACATAAACATGCATATACATATACATTCACATATACATACACATATACACATAACCTACTAACTCACCATTTTCTTGATTTTTGCTAATCCTTTTTCCTACTCAATAAAGTTTTCATCTTTGATACTGCAAAAGGGTTAGGGTTTTCATTTCTTTTATTTATTTATTTGGAGGCCCCTATGAATCTCTGTAATTATGATTTCTTGTAAGTTTATATGCCAACTTTTACAGTTTATTGTTTTCTTTATTTCAGGTACAAACACAGATCCACAAAGTACAACAGACAAAAGAAAAACAAAGATGTATGAACAAAGCAGTAATTTTGATCCAGCCATGAATTTACACGAAGAAGAAAGAGGAATAATTGGTCAAAACGACGTCGTTAATTACCCTCACGAAAACCCTAAAATCGCCGCCATGGAAATGGAGCTCCACCACCAACTCAACCTCGAAATCGAACACTGCTTCAACAATGGCTGCCAACAAATCAACAACTGGCAAGTAGAACAAATGAACGCATCTTTCAATCTTGAAAATCACCATAATCAAAATCAAAATCAAAATCAAGATCCGATTTTTAACACTACTCAATACCCTACCACAACTGATTTACTCAACATTTTCCCTTTCCCAAAATACCCTTCTCTCCTCTCAAACTCCTCAATGAGTTTTTCAACCCATAATAAAAATTCGAGCAACAACAATTTCTTGGCTTCACTTGGGCTTATGGGTGAGATAAACCCTAATGCAGGCGGCGACGGAACTTCCGCCTCGGGGAGCGTGATTTACGACCCGTTATTGCCGTTGAATCTGCCCCCGCAGCCCCCTTCGTTGAGGGATTTGTTCCACTCTTTGCCGAATAATTATGCGAAGAATGGTGGGTGTAGCTTGTTTGGCAATGTGGATGAGAGGGATAATAATAACAATCATGGAAATGTGGGATTGATGTATCAAAATGATAACGGAGTTTTCGAGTTTACGGCCACCGGAGAAATCGACTGCGTCGGCAAAAATCGAGATGGGAAAGATATCAAACACTTTGCCACTGAAAAACACAGAAGGGTTCAGTTCAAAGGCAAATTTGATGACTTGAGGAAATTGGTTCCAAATCCCACCAAGGTATAATATTAATTATAATTATTAATTAATACTCCCTTCTCATTTTATTTGTCGTTTTTTTTTTTTTGAATTATTTGTCATTTTTAATTTCGACGAAGCATTAATTGTGTGATTAGTTGAGGACCAATTAATTAATAGTAAGGGTAGTTTAGTAATATCATATGCTTCTTCCCATATTATTTGGCCTTCGGATTTTTTTTATCTTCAAATTATTTGTCACTTTACAATTTCAATGATATATTAATTGCATTTTCTTTTCAGTTTTGCCCTTTACCATTCTTAATTAATTGAAAGATAATTAGTTCAGAATCAATTAATTAAATGATAAGGGTATTATAGTAATTTCTTATATTTTTGCTTTGATCCATATATTTTGATTGATTTACTTAATATGTGCGAGTAAGAGCGATAATAATATACTCCTCTTTTGTTATTTCCGAAAAAAAATCGATAAAAAATATTATTTTTATTTTTCTGTAATTGAAGAATGATAGAGCTTCGATAGTTCAAGACGCGATCGACTATATAAACGAGCTGAAGAGATCAGTGGCGGAGCTGCAACTGCTTGTGGAGAAGAAGAGGTGCAGTAGAGAGAGAATGAAGAGGCCTAAGATGGAAAACAACGAAAACGAAAACGAATCGAATTCCCTCGGTAATTTGGAGAGCGGTTCGTCGCTAAGGAGCTCTTGGCTGCAACGGAAATCGAAGAACACTGAGGTCGACGTGAGAATCGTGGACGACGAAGTTACGGTGAAGCTCGTGCAGCAAAAGAGAATCAATTGTTTGCTTTACGTGTCGAAAGTTCTTGATGAACTTCAATTGGATCTTCACCATGTTGCTGGAGGGCTTATTGGGGATTATTACAGCTTCCTATTTAACTCCAAGGTAATAATTAAATTTATTTAGTTTATTAATTTAATTAATTATGAAAAATTAAATTAAATTTGTTTATGATTTTTTTTCCCAAGATTTGTGAAGGTTCAATTGTGTATGCAAGTGCAGTGGCAAACAAGCTGATTGAAGTTGTGGATAAACAGTATGCTGCAATTCCACCATCTAGTAGCTATTAGGTTAGTTAATTTAAATTCCCTTTTTTCAATTTATAATTAATTAATTAATTATCTTGGAATTGTTACATATAATATAATTAATTAGACAATATTAAGATGTTAAATTATTTGTTTGTTTACATAGTTTTAGCTATTTTTTGTCTAAAAAATTGAGATAATTTGGAGCTTTTTTATTAGGCCGGGTAAAAATGAACCAATTTTGACCTATAAATTTTATTCGATAATTAACCATAAACCGACCTATTAAAGTCGAGATTATAACTTTAACCGATCCCATGTACATTTGGTAGTTGCTACTATACCTGACCAACCGGCTTTTTATGAATACATGTTTTTATAAGATTGTTTTTGAGAGAATATTATTATTAATGTAGTTAATTATATAAACAATTTCTTTATCTATTAATATTTATTGAAAATTTTAAAGCACACACTATATTAAATTAAAATAAATATTATGTTGATATTTTCATAAAACTACTAATATTGAATTGAAAAATAGAAATTTTTAAACTTTATAAAATATTAAAGAGAATTTTTCTTTTTGTTTTTTTATTTTCTAATAAAAATAGTGGTGGAGATAAAAGTTTGGACAGAGTTTCTTGATATAGCCATGCAGCAATGCATGCAGATTTGCCTTCAAACAGAAGTGCTCTCTTTGTAATAAAACAATATTGTCAGTGTGTGTGGCTAACAACAAGTTCAGTTATTTTAATTTGTCTTCATAATATACATTAAATAAATAAATAAAACAATTAATTCCACGTAGTAGTGTGTGTAGTGTGTGAAAAATGTTGACGACGATCCCATAATCACTTTGATTAGTTGCTGAAATATATTATTTTTTCTTTATGTTTTGCAGAAAATCTTGGAGGCCCTTTTAATTTCTCTAACAATATATATATATATATATATATATATATATATAGTGAAGTTAATTACAAAGAATCCATTTATGTTTAAGTATGTAATAATAAAATCTATGGACAAGTAGAATTGAATGTTGCAGAAACATACTCAAATTTACAGTTTCACCATTAACTAACATCTGCAATCATATTATACAACAAACATTAACAAATCGGCCTTCCTCGTTAATACGCAGTCGATTACAAACAAACAAAGAACTCGGTAAACGGAAGTATTGGAAAAAAATAACAACACATCAAAACCAGAGAAAACCCAATAGAGTTTCTACATTATTAGGATGATAAACAGACTTGCAAAGCCTTTGAACATATATAATAAGCTAAAGAATAGATGACATTTAAAATAAAATTAAAAAAAAAAAAAAAAAAGATCGTTCATATGCATTACTATACAAAATCGATCGAGAGAAAATGGTTACAAATTGATGGTGTTTTTATCTAACATCGGGAAAAAAATTGTCGGAGCGGAACTCTATTGAACTGTGAGGCGCTGAAGGTGATCTAAGAAGACCTCGAAGCTGACATCATCGGTGAAGATGATGTCACCTCCAGGAGCAACTGCACCGTTTGAATTGTAAGTGGCTGAAGGATTCAATTTCGCTAGCAGAAAACGGGCCTGCATATTTTTCATATAATGGTTTAATTTTTGCGTTTTTTTTTTGTAATAAAGATTCAAAATGTTTCAGTGTGAAGTAAACCGAAAGAAGTAGTGACGAGAGAAGAAATTAAAGACCTGAGAACCGTGCTGATCGCAGATTACAAGGCGGGGAACTGGGAACCTCTCTTTTATTATGGCATCCGCTTCGTCGCGTGGAGCTTTCAGCAAGTTAGCAAAGGCCTGTAACAAAAATAAAATAAAATAAATATTTGAGGAAGTAGACATTAAATAAAACCAGTTTCAAGAATCTGAGACACGTAACCGGTTATCAATCTTATTACAGAAATAAGCAATCAGTAATAGGAATAGCCACTGTCATTAATTAGCAGAATTACATGATGTTCGGGTAAATCATGATAACCAGCTTTACGCCATTGGGCAACAGTGGAACCATGAAAAACAACGACGGTGAAATACGAATCCAAAAGAAGTATTCTATCGGCGGCAATTGAAATCACATCAAGAAGAGCAGGTTCCGGTCCAGAGTGGAACGAGTAGGAGATCAAGGAAGGTTGAATCATAACAACCGAATTAGAAACGTTTTCTCTGTTCAGAATCATTCTAAAGTACGCTGTCTCGTCTGGGCTGTTATTGAAGACCTGAATAAAAAAGACAAGCAAAAATCGAATCATTCTTTGTTCGAGGAAATTAAAATGAATCTATAAGACTATAACAGAAAAATAGTCATCTATCTACCTGGACGAATTGTGAACGTCGTAAATTGAACATGAACTGAGGGAATATCGATAGTCGAGGGGATAAACTGAAAGAAGATGGGCTGTCCTTTTGGTACTCTCCGAACTGCGAACACATGTGTATCAACGATTTGTCCAGCCATCTTATGGGGTCGAATTCAGCCTGAAGAATAACATCAAGTAAACACGATAAAATATATATGATTTAAGAAGAACAAAGTAAAACAGGCAAATAAATGAATTAAACCAAGCCTTTTTCTTTTGCTTATGCAAATTGAATCTAAAAGGGAAGACGTAATAAAACTGTAAATAAGATTAAAGAAGTCTCGTAAATCACCTCAGTCTCCATTTTGAAAGAGACTTGGCGTGCCATTACTACCGCAGCTGCTTCTTGGTCAAATCCAGATATTATGTCCTGCAGAATATAACACAAGCAAGGAAATTATGTACGTATTGTGCATTGAGTAAAAACAAAAGCAACACGAAAATTCTCCATAAAAAGGAAACGAAGGTGGTTATAAGTTCGTGCTCGTTGAAAAAAAAATAATCTTAGGACATCGAAATTCATCGACAGTAACAAGAAAAGATAGAAAATGAAACACTAAAGTTTGCTTACCTCTTTAGTTCCTATCCCAGCCACCCATCGTCTCGAAAGGGTAGTGGCACGGAGTCTCATTTGTCCATTGCTATGCTGATAACTGGAGAACAATAGGTCTGAAAAGTTAGAAAAAAAAACCCTCACCGAAAGGTCAAACTAGCTCATATTATCAAAATATAAAATCGGTTTAGGTATGTACTATGTCAGAAACTGGAAATAGAACTGGTTGTTAGCTGATTGAGCAATAATATCGGGGCTCTCTTTCTTGATAACATCGAAGAATATGCACAAGGAAGTAGTGTTGTCAAGGCCACACATCTTCCATGCAGTGGTGTTTCCTTGGCCAATAACAGTTTCGGAGCACAAAGGACCTTTCTGCACAAAGCAATAAATTGTTAAAAATCAACCTTGGACATTTCATAACGTAAAGAGGTCATACCTTATCGAGCGATGCACATGGGCCGATAATTCCCTGAATTTTGATATCCTTTGAACAGCTGATTTCAAATATACCACTGGCACAAAGAGTGACAGAAACATGATTTAGTGGCAAACACAGAATGTAGCAAAATTCGGTGATTCTCTTGAAAATATTACTACAGGATGAAAACGAAAGCCTATCGAAACCTTACTTTGACGACATTCCGAGATCATGATCGCCAGAAGTAAAAACGCGTCTTAAAGAATCCTTGAAAACTGAATGGCCAAAACTTTCAGCAAGAACAACGAGCCCTCCAGTTTTTTCTACTGCTACCTTAAGCTCAGCAACTCCAACCTGGTACATATGTGTGTCAGAAAGGTGTGCCGATTATGGATTTCCATGACAACATCGTATAAGTTTATATTATATTTTTATTTGGCATATTTGAGATAACATCAAGATGTCATCATAAAAACACTCCTAGAATCATCCTTAGTAAGGTAAATCAAAAGTTGTTCAGGAAATAACTGAATACGAAAAATACACATTTTATTGTCTAACGTGTAATTAATACCTGATCAAGTGCACAAGCAAAAATATCCAGCACATGCCCCTGATGAACAAGTTGTTTCGAAATTGCTTCGTAAAACTTCACAGCTTTGTGATAGTGAGGAGCAGAATCTTTGTCCAGGTCCTTGTGAGACCGCAAAGGTTCAGACAGATTTTTAGACACAATCTGCATAAAAATGGAGTGGATTCAGTGTAATCATTTCCATAGTACATGTAAAGTTACGAGGTGAAAAAAAATCGAGCGAATATCTTTGCAACACCATATTTTGGAATCTAATTGGAGAACAGAAAGTCAACTTACAGATCCCGCCCCTTCGGTTGAGGGTCCACCTAAAAATGCCATAATTCTAGCCCCGGAACCAGGAACACATACTCCCAACAAATGAGCAGCCAAACTCAGTGCTGTACCAGTACATCTAGCAGCCCGTTGATCTGATGCCACTGGCCATGGATCTTTCTGAAGCTCCTCTAAAATCTTGTAAACAAGGGAAAGAAAGCAAAAGAAAATGTCATAAGCTGAAGATTCCATTCAACCAATCGTACTGAGAAAAATATGTTATCGTGAAACAATTTGAGCGGTAAAAATGCTTAAATTTCAATTAAAAAAAACAGTAGTGAGCATAAACGAATATTTACACGGGGTGCTATCCAATTTGACAATCAATGTTACAGATAGAAAATCATTGCAAGGCCATGATAAAAAGGAGGAATGAAACAAAGTAGTGATTGCACACCAGATGAAAAACTTCACCTATCATATAACACATTATGTAGTTCTTTTTTTGAAGTAGAAGACACATATATAGCAAGTTGGTGCTAAGGAACCATACCGAATTAAGGACGAACTCACAATCGGATGCAGGCAACAAGAACCTCGCAATGCTCTCCTGTGAAAGCCCATCCCGAACTCCCGCGATAACACCTGTAGTTGGCCTTTGCCTTTTCCCGAAGAAGCCCATCTGCTCTAACAACTGATCCTTGGTTACCTCCTTTGTACCCTTGAAAACGTGAACCTTTGGAATCTGCCCGAACCCCAATTCATGGATATGCACATATGTCCCGAATGTAATCAACCCGATT
This sequence comes from Erythranthe guttata, assembly GCF_000504015.1. Next base: position 270,359 of record NW_012192955.1, read on the forward strand.
AAACAATTTTCGGGAACCATTCCTAAAACCTGCATTGCATAGGAAAAAAAGAGGACAATTTGCTATAAATTAAGATGGCCAAAACAATCCAAAAAAAAAAATTGAATCTTTACTGCTGGTTACTTAAATAATCTGTGATTTTAATCATATATAATCATCTGCACCTAACGGAAGATATATTATCAATCTCGAGAATAATGTGCCGAACCTGCAATAAGGCGGATTTTAAGAACCCTAGTTCCTCCTCGATGACACAAGTATCGACCACAAACAGAAAAACGTTACTGCTCACGGGCTGGGGGTTCTCGTTAGGGGACTGAGTATCGTACTCAATCGTCGTGTATTGGGGGAAGAGCTCCGCCGGCAAATTCTGTTCGGAAATCGACTGATAATGCGGCGGGAAGTGGTTGCGCTGGAGGCAGAAGCTGCAGATCCATATCTTGCTGGCGGAGGAGAAATCGACGATAGAAAACGGATTGATTACGGATCGGCAATTCCGGCACCGGAGCGGGGAGTAAGGGAGGAGCGGCGTGGCGGAGGGGAGGGGTTTTAGGGGGCTGTAGATGGCGGAGATCGGGATTGCGCAGTTGGCGGCGTCGGCTTTTGTTCCGGGGAGGACGTTCCATGGCATGCGGACGGAGTCTTGCGATTCGAGGTCGAGGAATTCCGCCATCTAGCGGTGGATGGTGGAGCTGCGGTGCCAACGGCGGCGGAATTGAGGGCCAAACGGCGTCGTTTGTGGTGGCCGGTTTTAGGACAGTGCTGCGTCTTTGAAGAAAATGAGAAATTAATTTCAGTAATAAGTTTTTTAATTTTATTAATTAATTTCAATTTATATAAAATTAAAATATATATCTCCTATTTTTAGTTGCGTATCCCAGATGGTTTCGGACTGGGCTGAAGAAGAGCCAGCACAACAAGGACTTATTATTATTATTATTTTCATTATTATTATTTGATTGAAATTAGCACATTATTTTAAGAAAAAAAACTATTATTTAAAGGAGTTACTAATATAATACACTGATTGTTATTATATTGTATATTTTTTAAAATTCAAATACTATTACAAATTGAAATATAGATATGGCTTATAGTTATAAAATTTATAATGTATTATTTAAGAGGAATAATTATATGCTGTATACTAGTATTTTGTATGTGGTTTTTAGAAACTATCTTTATTTTTTTTGTGGGATTTTAGCTCGTAAATTCATTTTGTCTAAATGCATGTACAAATGAGTTCACAATACTATATTTTGTACAGTGTACTCCTCCTTTAAAGTTTCGGTAATAGTTAGTTCCTCGTCTTTTTTAATGGAGTGACTCCATGATGAACGATGAAGAGCATCAAACTCAGCTCGCTAGAATTTGATGAAGTCAAAAAATGCAGAGATTCTATTCATTTTTGGAAGAGGAGAAAATGAAAGATATAATGAATATCTGTACTAGGTACTGAAAAACCAACAAATTTGAATCAGTCTCCAACAAATTTTTTTTTTTTTGTTTTTTTTGATAATTAGTCTCCAACAAATTAAAGTCTGGTTAGTCTTGATTACAATGAAAAAAAGCAGATGATAGAACATTCTAACGCTCCAATGCATAATTGTTGCATATGTCAATTTTTCAAGACAGAAGGTTAGAAAGGTTGTAGCAACGTAGACTAGCAGATATACGGTATAATACTGGAGAGATTTACTAACCAACGTTATTATATCTATAATAATGTACTATTAATAAAGTAAATTTATTTGGAATAAACAATTTCTTTTTTTTGACAAAAAATAATAAGCTAATTTAATATTCAATATATTTCAATTAAAAAAAATATAGGACTAAAAAGGAGAGGATGAGAGTACAGCTGTAAATGAGCCGATGAAAGAATGGCTTTCGCTGCTAATTTGAGCCGAACTCTTGTTCTCAGCGCCGCCAACCAAATACACACCGCCGCCTTTCCCTTCCTCCTCCGCCGCTCTCCGCTCATCCGCCATACCCGCCTCCACTCCTCATCTCGTAATGTGGTCGAAATCCTCGAAGAGAGAGGCCTTCTCGAGTCCCTCACCGGCGACGCCCTCCGCCGCCCAAACCACCCTCCCCTCCGAGTCTACTGCGGATTCGACCCCACCGCCGAGAGCCTCCACCTCGGCAACCTCTTAGCCCTAATCGTCCTCTCCTGGTTCCTCCGCTGCGGCCACAACGTCGTCGCCCTAATCGGCGGCGCCACCGCTCGCGTCGGAGATCCCTCCGGCAAGAGCCTCGAGCGCCCCGAGCTCGACCCGATCTCACTCGAGAGGAACATCTCCGCAATTTCCGCCACCGTCACCGCCATTTTAGGTCGCAACAACCCCTCAATTTCACCACCGTCGTCTACATCTCCGATCGCAATTCTGAACAATTACGACTGGTGGAAAGACGTGAAGCTGCTCGATTTCCTGAGCGAGGTCGGCCGATTCGCCCGAGTCGGCACGATGATGTCGAAAGACAGCGTACGGAAGCGGCTCGAATCGGATTCAGGCATGAGCTACACCGAGTTCACGTACCAATTACTCCAAGGCCACGATTTCCTCCGCCTCTTCCGCGATCAAGGCGTCAACGTTCAGATCGGCGGCAGCGACCAGTGGGGGAACATCACCGCCGGCACAGATCTCATCCGCAAAATCCTCCAAACCGAAGGAGCGTACGGACTCACATTCCCCCTCCTCCTCAAAAGCGACGGCACCAAATTCGGAAAATCCGAAGACGGTGCAATTTGGCTCTCCCCTTCGTTACTTTCCCCCTACCAGTTCTACCAGTACTTCTTCTCGATTTCCGATACAGACGTTGTCCGGTTCCTCAAAATCTTAACCTTCCTCAGCATCGACGAAATTTCGCAAATCGAGACCGAAATGCGTGGCCCAAATTACGTACCGAATTCCGCCCAGAGAAAGCTCGCAGAGGAGGTGACGCGTTTTGTCCATGGCGAAGAAGGATTGGAGGAAGCTATGAAGGCCACTATGGCATTGAGGCCTGGTTCGGAAACGAAATTGGATTGGAATAGTATCGAGAGTATAGCGGAGGATGTGCCTTCGGTTTCTTTGGGGAAGGATCAGGTTTTGAATCTATCGCTTTTGGATCTCTCCGTTTGTAGCGGCTTGCTCGATAGTAAATCGGCTGCGAGGCGAATGCTAAAGCAAGGCGGGCTTTATTTGAATAATAACAGAGTTGATAGCGAGGGTAGGAGAATCGAAATTGACGATATTGTGGATGGGAAAGTTATTCTTTTATCAGCCGGGAAGAAGAACAAGATGATTGTGAGGATATCTTGATTAGCTTCTTATGAGTTTTGAATTTTTTTAAAGGTACGATATACTTTCTATCATCGGAATCTGTGTTAGATTTTTTTATGGTGAAGAGATAATTCGGCTTGCCAGTGGAAAACGCAGTTCTTTCATCACATAATCTTACGTTTCCCGTCATGAAAAAAATTGCCTATACTTGGGTTTTTGGTGTCGATTGCCCTGAGAATGTTCTAGAAAGCTAACTTCATAACGACTATCCCCATGCGTATACTTGGCTTACGGTAGATCGTTTTAGTCATTTTGGTAGTTTAGGATTTTGAGATGCATCTTGATAATTTTTTTAGTTCCATCCGAATCTTCTTATGTATTTCTCGACCCCGTAAAGTCAAAAGCGCTCGTTTAGTTGGTATACATTTCCGATTAAGTTCACTAATAATGGAAGAATCTTGAACTTTCTTTTGGCCAAACGTGCTTGTTCTTAACAAATATAACGCAGAAATTATATCCGTAGTTAGTTAATTTGGTAGTCGGTATTTCTCTCCTACAATGGTAAGACCTAGTTGACGAATAATGTTTCATTTGGACTGACTGCAAAATTGCTCCATCGAAGCCGTGTTCTAGAATCTTCGACCTAGAAGTATGTTGCGGTTTTTTTTAGTACGCCTAAGATTAAACAAACTTATGTGTTCGTGGTGCAGATCTATCGTAGGTGATTTTGACAAAAAACCCGAACTTCTTAAGCTGTCGTGGATTAATTTTTATGTTGTTCACTATATTGATTGAATTAGTGACATGTCTTTTGATGATAACTTAGTGATGTGGAAAAAAATAATTATACTATGGTAGTTACATGTTGTTACTCTAATATTGACTAGTCGATAAATTCGAGTGATTCGTTTAAAACTCATTTGATCTCCATATGTTAGCGTTAAGGAACCAGTTTAGAACACATATTTTCGTTCGCCAAAAATGGTTGAGCCATTTCCTTCAAGTATTTTCCATTTCATTTTTTTAAGCCCTTTTGCAGCTTGTGTTTTGATATACTCCCTTCATTCTTAAATAATTGTCGTTTTTTCAGCTTTGCACAAATATTAAGAATCTCAATAAACGTGCGTTGATTTTAGGGAAAACACATAAAAATAACATTGATCGTTTAACGATGTGATAAGAGTGAGTTAATACTTAGAAGTGAATAAATATGGATAAAACAGAAAAATATGTATTTAATGCAGTATTGAAACTCTAATTAATACTCATTATTGTCTTGATGAAGATGCCATTGTTTGCGGAATATCTCAACCATGCATTAAATAGTACAAGAGAATAGACTAAGACTACGTTTGTTTGCCTAGACAAGATTAATCAAAAAATAAGATTAAATAAGATACTAATGAAATTCAATTGATTATTCGTTCTTGGAAGATTCAATAAAAACATGCCTAGAAGGTAAGATAAACTATGAGAACATAATATCCGCGGATCGACCCGACAAGCTATTGGAAATATCATATATCAAATATTAAACAAAGTCCAATTATTTAATTCATAAATGGCCAATCTCCACAACCAAACGAGGCCTTAAGAAACATCAACTGCGAAACCGAAAGAAGTGCGGTTATTGGGGAGGAAGAGTTGATTCATCAAAATCACCAATCAAAAGTCCCTTCATCTTATCTTTTGCATCTTTGCTATGCCCAACATCTTCAAAATCACCTGTTGCATCCTTTCCTGCATAAATATAATATAACTAACTTTTCTTATGATTAACTTAACTGAAATACTATTTATAGTGCGTGTTTTACTGGCTTACAGTGCGACTGTACTTCATTTGTAACATTTATTCAAAAAGACCAAAATCATTGCAAACCCTCTTCGAACTCTCGTTAATTAAACGAGCAATTTCGACAACAATTTGAGATAAAAAAAAAAAATTTAACTTGTTTGCGTAATTTTAACGTTTTATTGTTGTTTAGTTAATATACCTGTGGACTCCAACAAGGTTTCATCACCACCGGGATGATCCGCTAGAAATGCGGTCACATCGTACACCTATGAATTAATATACACATTGATTCACAAATTATGATTCAAAAAATTTCAAATCGTAATCAGCATTGTTCGGAAGCTAATCGAGATTCTGAACAAGATCGCAACTTTGTCCTCATCAAACAAAAAATAAATAAAAACAATAGTTGTAATTCCGACGAATCTGACCTTGCCGGAGATGATAAGCCAGCAGTCGTGGTTGTTGTTGTGCTTGACTACTTCCTCAAAGGTGTAAACTTTTTCTGCCATTTTTCTTCAGAGAGTATGTTTCCTTTTCTTTCTCCCAACAAGATGCATCAACAGAGATCGTGATCTACTGCCTTTAATAATAATAATAATAATAATAATAATAATAATAATAATAATAATAAATAAAAACAAAAAAACGAAATTGAAACAAGAAACTGGGTGGACGCGTGGGAGAGCGCGTGTGTTGTTTCTAGTTAAGATTTAGTTTCTGTGGGATCAGCCCACAAATAAATATCTTAGTTCTCATTTGAATAAGTGATTAGGGAACATTTTGCATGATTTTCACTTATCAATTCTTCGAGTTTTGGTCTTTGTTCGTTCGATTTTTTGGTTTTATTTGTATATATAATGTTGTTTTTGTTTTATTTATATTTTAGGTAAAGAGAAGCTATTTTTTCCGATTCGAAACGATTTTGGAAGCGAAGCCGAAAATCAAACCAAACACGTGCAAAAGTGCATTATCGCGGGTTGTGGCACTGTTTCGTATTTCAACCATAACTTTTCTCATACGACCCCCGATTAAGCTGATTCAAGTGGCCATGGAAAGCTAACTTCAAGTTCTACAACTTTTGTGAAATGCAAAATTGTCATATTCGGGCTAAAACAGTGTCAAAACCGTGTTTGAAGTTGGCGCAGAAGCACCCATCGCGATCCAGCCTTCTTGTATCGCGATCTGGGGGTCTCACAGTACATTTTTTGATCAAGAACCAGATCGCGATCCACCATTCCCTTATCGCGATCTGGAAAGGCGGTGCGCAGTTTCCAAGGCTGCCAGATCGCGATCCAAGAAGCCCAGATCGCGATCTGGGCACATAATTCGAGACGAGATATTTTTCTTTGATTTATTTCCATAAATAGAAGGTCTTTTCTTCATTTTTTAAGATTTCGACCATAAAATGACCTATCTCAAGACTTCTTCTTCGATTTTTCTTCGGTTTTCGCCAGTTCTTCGCGGGAAGCTTCGATGAGGGTTTCGACTCGGGTTTTTCATAATCTTTTCTTTAACTTTAGTTTATGATTTCTCGTGTTCTTCATTTTGATGCTATGTTTGTAATGAACTGAGCATTTTCTTTTAGTGTAATGAAACCTTGTATATATTGATTTTGATTTCCAGATCTGTGATCTATTTGTCGTTCTTTGATTATGTTTATGTTTTCCTGTATTAAATGCTTTCGATTGTTTGGCCAACAGTTGAATTGATTGTAAATGAGAATGAACTCGAGAGAGGATTTCTCGTTTGATTTTTGGAAACATAGCTCGGGTTGTGGAAATGGAGACGTGATGCACCTCGGGTAGCCCTTAAGGACTTGACCTAAATGCTCTCTTAATATCAGGTTCTGAACGGAGACGTCGGACCTGTGGGTAGACTCTAGCTACACTGGAGACGGGGGTTAGGGTATTTTAGTGTCTGGGTTAGCGAACATAGAATTGACATTAAATTCGGATCTGTAGATGTTTATCGATAGTACATTGGTGGATTTTACCCATCACACGTCGTAATTCCTCGCTTGTCCTGGCGGACCGTTGTTTTTATTATTGTTTCTTTTCTTTTTAGCTTCATCCCCCATTCTTTCGTATGTCTAGATAAAGTTTATGATAGTATAATTACGGTACTTGGTAAATTTAGGAACTTAATTCCCTGTGGATCGATATCTGGAATTCACTATTCTACAAAACGCGATACTGTACACTTGCGGTTTTTCATACGTAGGTTTTACGCGTATCAAGTTTTTGGCGCTGTTGCCGGGGAATTAGTTAATCTTGAATTTACTAATATCGTTACCAACTATCCTTCCTTTACTTTAGACATTCGTTTTTCTTTTATTTTTTTTTGTTTTGATTTTTTCATTTGTTTTAGCATATTTGTATACATTGATGGTTTCGATTTATGATATATCTCTTTACAAGATTCAATCCAGAGCTGATGACATTCAACATGAGTTGGAGGATATTGAAAGACATTTTAAGTTGAACCCAAAAAATGGAATTGCACAAACAAATGAGCACTTGTGCTATTTACAAGACGAACTTCACTTTCTGGCAAATATTTTCGAAATTTTTCAAAGATGTCACATTTACAAACCACATCCGACCATCATATATGAAGACAACGAGGTATTTAAAGGTTTTCGTATGAACGATGAGGTTGAGCACCTTGAGGGAATTATTCATCCCAGTTTTGTAGATACTTTTGCGTGTGGTGAGAGTGGGATGAAGATGATGGTAGAGGAACTTGACGAACAAAATCCTATCCACATTGCTACTCCGGATTTGAGTATGAGCGAGGAGACGAGTTTCAAATTTGAGGTAGAGCATACTCCAAAGCTCGAATATCTTGTATACGAGTTTGAGAGATCGGTAGGCAAGCAACCCATCCTAGTCTCCTACCGACTGATTTCCAAAGCAAACAAGAAGTACCATGGGTTGGGATGGTCGTTACAAGATTGCAATCTTGTCCATGATATGATTGCAAGGTATGTATCAAGACTGATGGATGGATGCGCAATCTACAAGGCTTTGGATTGTAATCCGTCCAAATTATGTCGAGCCGTCGACAGTAAAACAGGCGCTGAATGAGAGGCAAACCATTATTTATTTCTCGTCATTTATTTTCTTTATTTTTGTCGTTTTTGGATTTTTTTTTTATTTTAAAGCTAAATTTCATCTGCTTTCTTGATTTTTGCCGGTATCTCGTCCCCAAGGAAAGAAGAGTAAGAAGTCGGGAGTCTAGACAACTCCAGCAATTCACCCTCGGTGCCAAAATTCACGGCACCCCGTGCAATCAAAGAACACTTTCGCAACCGTAGAACATTGATCAATCTGCGGCACGACTGCTCATGGCGTATTTCTTTCTCATACCTTTTATTTTTCGCATTGAGGGCCATGCATGATTTAAGTTTGGAGGTGAGTTTAGCTTATTTTTATTTTTGGTCTTTTGCATGCATATCATATAATTTAGTTTCATTTATGTATTTCGATTTCCGTATTGGTGTTATGTTTTTCACATGCATTTCATATAGAATCGAGTGTAAGTTGCATTTCCGGATTCTATTGAAGCAAAGCAATTAATGAATTAGTAGACTGGCTAGTTGA
>NW_012192955.1:286319-309621 GCF_000504015.1 Erythranthe guttata
TAACTTGAATGAGGTGAATCGTGGTCATTCTTCAAGATTATCCTGTCTTGCTCATCTGACGTCGTCGAAGCAGCTAACGACATGTAATCAACTTTTCCAGAAAGAGTCCACAAGGTATCGGTTACAATATGCGAGTCGGTATCATAACCTAGAGGAAGCATATTCAATAGCCAGTTCCTAAGAGAAGATTTCAAAAGTTCATCATCCTCGTTTTTTTCCTCCATCACCACATGAGCTTCAAGAAGCAAGATTTCTCCATCAACCTCACGGGATAGCACCGCAGCATCAACTACACTAGGGTGGTCACGAAATGCAGTCTCGATCTCCTCAAGTGCAACTCTTTGCCCATTGACCTTCAATGTACGATCCTTTCTTCCAAGAATAACCAAATCGCCACTCGAGAGCTTTCTGGCAAAATCTCCCGTTTTGAAGTACTTTTGAACTCTATCAGCTAAAGGGATAAGATATGGATAGTCGAAGTAACCCGCTGCAACACATAGCCCGCTCACATATATCTCTCCTTGCAACGGTGCATCTTCTCCAACAAGGACCACTTCACAGTTAGACAAAGGCAAGCCAACTGGCACACTGCTAAGTTCTTCCTTTTCAAGAATCAGTGGCAATCTCTTGCAGTCAAAGTATGTGCAGTCACCTGTCACCTTAACATAAACATGTTTCACACAAGTGTTCGATAACATGTAAAAACGACTTAAAAATAATTGACCACATAAGGCAAAATAAGCCACCATCCACGGCTCCACATCAGCACTATTCGACAATTATCAAATAGTATCCAGTGAAAGAAATCGAAAATTCTAAATCTTGAAGTATTAATTTTCAGATCTAACCTCCGTGCTCCCATACAAATTCAAAATCGAAGTTTGTGGTAGTAACTTCAGAAGCGTCTTGCACAAGGAAAGGTGTAAGACTTCACCACTTAGCACTAATAACTTCAAGGAATATTGAATCGTTCTGAAGCGTCGACTTTGCAAAGACGGAAGGATTGCTCTCATCAAAGAGGGCACAGCTACAAGCCTCTTAATCATGTATCCCTTGGAAAAAGTAAGTTAGTTCTAGTAGTAAGCAGAAAATAACTTTTTAAAAATATACTCGAGCTTATTCTAAGCCGTGTACCTGTAAAAAATCCGTTATATAGAATATATTTTCTTTTAGCTGACTGAAAGGAGGTATCACCAACGTACAAGTGGAAAGTACAGCTCCAAGAAACTCTTGTATATGATCAATGAAGCTTATTGCTGTTTTGAAAAGCACTATATCTCCTTCATGTAGAGGATACGTTTCTTGCATCCACATAAAACGATTAATAAGACCTGCAATAAGGGGTTGTTGGCATAAGAACACTGTCGTAAATAAAGAATAAAAAGATCCTGAATCCTGAAAAAATGCTCAAAGGTCAAAACAACTTATACGATGTTTAAGAGTTTATAAGCACTGTAAAAGTGCTTGGTAATTCTTTTTTCAAAAAGATCTTAAAAATTCAACAAATAAGCTGTTGGAGAGCCTATAAGCTCATTATCCAAACACTTAAAAAATTAATTTAAAAAATGAGATGTAACAGCTTATCAACTCTTAACTATCAGCAGCTTTTAAAACAGCTTATCAGATGTTTAAAACAAGCTAGGCCAAACACCCTCTTAATCGTAATAAAAAAATCGCACCTATTTCAGTGCCACATACACCCTTAGGCTTTCCGCTAGATCCTGACGTGTACATCAAGTAACAGAACGATCTCAACCTTTCATTTTCACAAGGCCACTCCAACACTAACGAACGAGACTGTTCTTTGATAATATCCTTCATACATACATATACAACAGGGCAATTTCCTTCACTAACAAGCCAATTTATCGTATCGAGCCTGTGAAAAAGCTTCTCCTCGTTCGACGATTCGACCCCGATAACTAGATTAGCTTTTGAAGAAGACAAGAGTGATAATATCCTCGCTTTTGGCCAAGATGGATCTAAAGGCATGAACGCTTCCCCGCATCTTAAAACAGAAAGAACAGCCACAATGTACTCAACCGACGGCTCCATATATATCCCTACAACTTTCGGAGTGCGTAGATTCCGAAACTTAGTCGAGAAACACTGCAACGATTCTTCGGAAACTTGTGCAGACTCTTCTCTGAAACTGTTAACTGCAACGTATTCGAAATCAAGCTTAACTTCCAGGAAACGAGAAAATGCAAAGACAAGAAATCATTCTAACTATATATACTTTGACCAATCATGAAAAACATCATTTCAATTAATATAATTTCAGTTAATATAATTAATTAATTAGTGTTTTTATTTTATTTCGGCAAATAATATAATATCATGAAAATCCAATTCAATCGGCCAAATGTGCTAAATTTTTCCCCCAATTTCTACCTGGCTGGGTTTTGATAAGATATGGATCGTCGGCGCCGTTGAGAATGTGCCTGAGTCGAGAACTGAGGTTATCGACGGCGGAGATAATATCGGAGAAAGTGAAGCACTCGTCGCCGTCGTAGACTGGTGGTCGGGAAGAAGATGCTCTTTCCACGGAGGCTAATTCGATAGCATCGTCATGCGGCGGTGCGTTGGCGGCGGTGTTATCACGGGTAATTCGAGCGAAACCGGAGGCGTGTATAACGGCAATTTTATGGGGGAATTTAGAAGCGGCTTTGTAGAACGCGTGTGATATGCAACACGCCGACGGCTTGCGCTCCGCCGTTTCGCCGGCCGCCATAAGCTCTGAGCGGCGCTTTGTGCAGCCGGAGTCAAGTGTGAAGAAAAACGGTGTAAATTACTAGAAACCCCTGAACTAAGGTTGGTTTACTAAACACGCCCTCATGTATCCATAATTAGCTAAAGAACCCCTCAAGTTTGTTTGCAACAAATACCAATTTTACCCTCTGGGGTTAATTGTAATAATATTATTTCATAATAGGGTAATTGTGATATAGTTTGTGTTACGTAATAATAATGAATATAAATAGATGTATAAATAAGTAATATATATTCTTGTTTGATAAGTAATAAAGTTCAGCTTGAGCTCGAGCTCGATAAGAAATAAAGAAATATGCTAAAATCATGTGTACGAAAATCAAATTATTTGAGCTCGATTCGTGGTAATATGCATAAGTTTCAACTTTTAATGGTCTAAAGCATAAAATACATAATACTACTTATATAAAAAAAAAAGTGTAAATTTGGGAAATAAATCAGAATTTTCGGAGCACCGACGTAAAATAAACACGATTTTTACAAAACAACTTTTTGTAGCAAATCAACGGTGCTAACAACTGCTACGGTTGCAAAAATCTAAACAATTGCGGATATAGCGATCGAGAGAAGAAACAAATGAACAGCTCGATTATTTCCTTCTTCGATAATGTAAAATCGATAATATATATACTCAAATAACTTATGAACATGGACTTCATTAATTCCCTTTATGTAGGTAAATATTGACAATTTTTTACAATATAAGAGAGTTTTAAATTCACCGAAGCCGCGTAAATTAATCAATGGGGGAGTAAGGAACTCTTTCCTTTATCACGGACCGTAAAAATGCACGCGCCACTCGAAAAAGACCTCTTTATATTACCGCCACTCGATTTCCTTTCCTCCACCGCGAATCCCTTCGAACAACCAATTCCTTTCGAAGATCGATCTTTCTCCACTCGTAAATCTTCGATTTCATCAAATTTCAAAACGTCGGATATCAAAAGGTTGCGTTGAAACGGAAACGTACCCAAAGAAATCGATCTTCTAAAATCACTTCCAACAATTTTCTCACTCGTTACTTCTTTTATTACAACCTCTGCATTTTCGTCGCAATCTTGAAACGGGCTTCGGTTATCGCTAATCGGGCTTACAATCTCTCGATCATCCACCGTCAAAACCAACTCGTTAAGCGCTGGATCTTGATTGGAATCGACGTAAAGAGGAGGCGGCGAAGAAGAGGGTTGAGCAATCGGCAAATGATTAGCTAAAACTACGACGTGGGCCCTACACAACGGGCAATTCGAGTGCGATCTCAGCCATGTATCAATGCAAGGCAAGTGAAAAGCATGGCTGCACTTCGGCAAGAGCCTCAACGACTCGTTTTCTTCGAACTCACTAAGGCAAACGGCGCATTCACTCCCTTCGATCAAGCCGTCGCCTCTGACAAACTTGCAGACAGCGATCTTCTTGATTAGGGCTTCGTCTAATCCAGATGCCGAGTCGGCATGAAACTGGTGGTCGCGGTTCGGATCGGTTTGATCCGGGCTTGTCGTCGTCGTCCGGTTTCTTCTCCCCTTGCAGTAGCGCGTGACGATCGCGTAGTAGCTCACGAGGAGGAAGACGCTGGCTAGCACTCCGATAATGGCGATGATCAGAGGGGAGAATGGGGCGGCGGAGTCGTTCTCCGGCGGCGGCGGAGGGAAGATGAAGTAGCAGAACTGTGGGCAGTAAATTGAACAAACACCTTGTGTGCAGTCCTTGTAGTTGTTGTAAGGCGCCCATGGATTTTGATTTCCGGCAGATCCCATTTTCTTTTTTTTTTTTCTTTTTCTTTTCAAGAATCTATACTATGATCTGTAATTCTTTTCTACTTCTGTTTGTAATAAAAAAAAAATTAATATTCAAGAGGAAATTTTTTGTGGGATCTTGGAGGTTGGGAAAAGTGTAAAGCAAATAGGGCTTGGAAGGTAAGAAAACCAACTACAAGGTTAAATTTGGAAAGTTGGAAGTTGATATGACCTTTTTTCTAATTTTTTTTTTCAATAAGTACTTTTTAATATTATACTTACAAATCTAGATATACACCAAAGAATTATAACGACCTCCCCTGACGTTAGGTATAATTATAGTCGCGGTTGGAAAATACTATACAAACTTTCCTCGATGTTCGATTTAGATTTAAAAAAAAAATCGGACTCGATATATAATCAATTGACGTTTTTACACTCGTTGGATTTTTTTTTTTTTTGAGTGTAGATTGCAAATACGGTCTCCCTAAATTAGATCTAATTACATTCGAATCCTTTCAAATTTAGATCTAGTTACATTTGAATCCTTTCAAATTTTGAAAACTTACACAAACTTCTCCCGATGTTTAATTTCGACCATTACTTAATATATTTAATATCTGATATACCCTTGTTTTCCCGCTTTGCAAAGGATAACTTTTTAGTTTACAAGGGCTCACTCGATTACCTATATTGGATTAGATGAGGTTGTATAAATTATATACTGACTTATTAATTATTTAGTTACTAAAGTGTTCAGTTCGTTGGATTCGATCTAGTATTGATCTGTTAAATTATGTTTGAATAATAAATAGTATTTTGACTTGTTTAATCACCCCTATTAAATTAATCTTTGAAGGGAGGGGTGCTACTAATTTAATGAAATAGTAATATTTAATAGCGTGCTTTAATTCGATTTTCATAAAGTTTTTTGAATAAGTATGAATCTTGTCAACCGAACGTATTACTAGCTCCTACTATTTAGTTAATAGAACTTTATAGCGATAACCGAACAAACACTTCAAAATTAATTGGAGATCTTACAAGGCTAGAAACTAATAAAAAGAAAGGCATTTAGGTTTATAAATAAAGAATAGCTTCTCATCTACTTTTTTTTCCTTTTCTTTTTTTTATCATCATGCCTTTACTTTAAGCTTTTTATTTATCAATCTAAACTTAGAATAAAAAAAAATATCTATTAGTTTCAAGTAGAATTAAGGTTAGTTGGTGAATGTAGATGTGTGGAGTGCACTATACTTGAAAAAGAACCCACACCCAAAGAAGACCACGTGTCAAACCATTTTGAAGAAGCAAAACAAATCCAATTTCCTAATCAAACTAATTAAAATATATATTATTTTTCATATTTATTTAAAAATTATTTTTATTAATAAAAATGAGCTCAATTATTTGGTCCAATAATTAAAAACCATGTAGATAAAATATACATTAATATACACCCAAACAAATTCAACCAAACTACTTAATTGTTACTTTCATACAACTATAAAATGTTGTATATATATATATATATATATATATATATATATATATGGTAACGTTTTATTTTAATGGCCCATTAACCTTTGTATTTAATTTATTAATTGTGGGTAATTCAAATCATGGTATTAAGGTGATTTTATGGTAATTGATTTGTAACGTTGAAGGCAGTAAAAGACCATGATGGGTGGGATTTGTCTTCTGCCGTTACAAATCAATCGTGGCCCTCTTCTCTCGTCTATAAAAGAAATCCACAACTCTTCTCCTCAACCATCAGACGCAATTGAGAATTCCATCACTTACAGAATACTAGTGAGTTGTGATATTAGAGAGATAGAGAGAAGAAGGTGTGCCTACGAATAAAGTTCTCACAAGGAGATTCAAAGGAGGCCTGGCTAGGCTCGGCTTGTAGATTGCTCATCGTCTCTATCTAAACCCATGGCGAACGGTATGTCGATAATCTCTATTACGTGCTTATATTCTTAAGATGAATTTGATTTCAAGATTCTGTGATTAAAGTTTTCCGCATAAAATTAAATAAAAGTCTTTCAATTGGTATCAGAGCAGGGTTTTGAAATCGATTCATCTTAGAACTTAAATATGTTATATGTTAATCTTACGAATTTATGATTTCATAAAATTGAATTGCGATTATGATTATTATTTGTGTTTTGATATTAGTTTTGAGTAATTGGGTGATTATTATTATTCCTGCAAAATCACAACCTTTCCACGATATTAATGTTTTGACAAAAGTGTCCTGTTCTATTTTTATTTATTTTATTATTATATCAATGTATTGATTTGTATATGCCGATTGTATGAATTGTATATGGCTGTATTTTGAGTGTGTGTGTGTGTGTGTGCAGCGTGTTGTGTGTGTAATATGATAAACACACGTGATATTTAATAAATAAATAAATAAATAAATGTCCTGGTTAAAGTTGTTGATTGAAAAACCAACAGTGGTTTAAATATATTTAATCAAAGAAATATATTATATTTAACAATTGGTGTATTTGTATGTTATAACTGCATAACAGAATTTATACTTTTGTAAGCTGAATTATATGCGATCTGATAAAGTTTATTGTGCATGTATTGAATTTTAATCATTCTGTGACGTACATCATTTTGTTAATGTATCACATGCCGTAAATTATTTCTTTTGCAAAATGAATTGTTATTGTTATGATTATTTATTCCATGACTAATTTGCAATTAAAGGTATCACTTAAATTAAAATAACGAGAATATTATTAGTTTTATATTTATGAAATTTACTAATCTCGTAGTTGCTAAAGTGACCTAGATTAGTAAAATCTAATAAATATAAGAACTATATGAAAGTTTAATCATTTACATGATATTAAAGATTATAATATTCTCAAATTGCAGTCATAATTAAGAAATTGAAACTAGCTCAAAGGATAGTCGATTTTAATTAATTATGAACTGGGTAGGGTATCATAATTTGTATTACTTAGCAATTAGAATTGTTTACCTAAAGGTAACATGAATAATTGACGAGTGAGACAAATTATGTTAGACCCTACTTAGGTGTTATAAAAGATCTTTTACACCAACATAGAGTGAACAATAGGTATGTTGTATTTCACCCAAAGGCGAACTTGTAGTGATATCGATAGTTCATCTTACTTGACTCAAGGCCTTATTCGAGCATCCTTTTATCTTTACCTTATTATATTTGCTATATTTATTCCAGTTGCTATTCCTACTTCGTTGTACTCGCATGCTTCTGGTATTAAGACTCTCAGTGGGTCAAATTTCTCCGAATGGTATGAACAAATTCAATTCACATTGGGTGTTATGGATTTGGACCTAGCATTGCTTACTGAAACACCTGGGGGAAATAACGGATGCTAACAGTGAGGAAGCAGTTAGCCTAATTGAAGCCTGGACCAAGTCCAATAGGCTTAGTCTTATGCTTATTAGAATGAATGTTGCTAATAATATTAAGACTTCTCTTTCTGAGGTTGACAATGCTATGGAACTGTTAACGGCTATTAAAGAACGCTTTAAATCAGCGGACAAGTCGTTAGCAGGGACACTCATGGCTGAATTGACTACCATGAAATATGGTGGTGATAAGGGAATTCAGGAACACATCCTGAATATGACTGATAAGGCTGCCAAACTTGGAGCTTTTGGCATGAAAGTGGAAGAGTCCTTCCTTGTACAATTTATCCTTAACTCACTTCCATCAAAGTTCGGCCCATTTAAAATCCACTATAATACTCAAAAAGATAAGTGGAATTTGAATGAGCTTTAATTGGTTGTGGAAAACTCAGTGTTATGTTTAATTCAATAATAATTGGTTCCGGTATTTTATGTGATAGTTTATATAAAATATCTTTGAATCATGAGTTTGAACAATCATTATTAACCACTCATTCGGAAGTTGGCGTAAAGCGAAACCTAAATAACGAAAATTCTTCTATCTTGTGGCATAAACATTTGGGGCACATCTCCAAGGAAAGAATCGAAAGATTGGTAAAAACTGGAATTTTGGAAAATCTAGACTTTACTGATTTTCAAATGTGTGTTGATTGCATTAGGGTAAACAAACCAAACACAATAAAACGGGTGCCACAAGAAGTAAAGAGCTTCTTGAGTTAATCCATACAGATATCTGCTCACTACCTATTCCATGTTTTAGTGGAAAAAAATATTTTATCACCTTTATTGATGATCTATCTCGTTGTGGTTATCTCTATCTAATTCATTAAAAAAATCTCAAGCCGTTGACATGCTTGAGGTGTTTGTTACGGAAGTCGAAAGACAATTAGATAGAAAAATTAAAGTTATACGATCAGATCGGGGTGGGGAATACTATGGTAGATATGATGAGTCGGGACAAAATCCTGGCCCATTTGCTAAATTCTTAGAAAAGCGTGGTATTTGTGCTCAATACACAATGCCTGGAACACCACAGCATAATGGAGTTGCTGAACGTCGTAATCGTACTCTCATGGATATGGTTAGGAGTATGTTGTAATTCAACTGTACCCATTTCATTTTGGAATGAAGCCTTGAAAAACCGCTATGTATATCTTAAACCGGGTTCCTAGTAAGGCGGTCCCAACAACTCCTTACGAGTTGTGGACTGGTAGGAAACCTAGTTTAAGACATTTACATGTTTGGGGTTGTCCAGCAGAGGCTAGAATATACAATCCAAATGAAAAGAAATTGGACCCTAGAACAATTTCTGGATATTTTATTGGTTATCCACTAAAGTCTAAAGGGTACAGATTTTATTGTCCTAACCATACTACGAGGATTGTTGAAACTGGAAACGCCAAATTCTTAGAGAATGGCGAAGTTAGTGGGAGTGTTGAATCAAGAAAGGTAGAACTTGAGGAAATTATGGTGGATATGTTACCATCTTATTTCCCTCAAGATAAAGTTAATCTTCAACCTATACAGCAGGTTGAAACAAATGATTCACCACTTCATTCACCACTTCATGAAGATGTCATCATTGGCAATACTGTAGAACCACCACAACCGGTAGCTTTGAGGAAATCTCAAAGGGAAAGGAAATCTGCCATATCCGATGATTACGTGGTGTATCTACAAGAATCTAATTTTGATATTGGTATTCAAAATGATCCAGTTTCATATTCACAAGCCATGAAAAGTAAAGATTCTAGTAAATGGATTGATGCTATGAATGAAGAGTTGAAATCAGTGGACTATAATGGTGTCTGGGATCTTGTCGAATTGCCTAATAACAGTAAGAAAGTCGGTTTTAGATGGGTCTTCAAGACCAAACGTGACTCTAAAGGCAATATCGAAAGATTTAAAGCTAGACTAGTAGCCAAAGGTTTCACTCAAAAGGAAGGCATTGATTATAGAGAAACTTTCTCTCCAGTATCTAAGAAAGACTCTCTTAGAATCGTTATGGCTCTTGTAGCTCATTATGATTTGGAGTTGCACCAAATGGACGTTAAAACCGCTTTTCTGAATGGGGATTTAGATGAAGATATCTATATGGACCAGCCTGAAGGATTTGCAAAACAAGGAAAGGAACACTTGGCTTGTAAATTAAAGAAATCCATATATGGACTTAAACAAGCTTCTAGACAATGGTATATAAAATTCAATGATGCCATTACTTCCTTTGGATTTAAGGAAAACACTGTTGACCAGTGTATATATCTAAAGGTCAGTGGGAGCAAGTTTATCTTTTTAGTCTTGTATGTGGATGATATTTTACTAGCAAGTAGTGATCTTGGTTTGCTTCATGAAACCAAGAATTATCTTTCCAAGAATTTAAAGATGGTTGATATGGGTGAGGCAAATTATGTCATTGGATAGAGATCTTTAGAGATCGATCTCGAGGATTGTTAGGCTTGTCTCAGAAAGGATATATCAATCGAGTTCTTGAAAGATTTAATATGCAGTTTTGTTCAGCCATTAATGCTCCTATCACGAAATGTGATAAATTAAATGAAAAGCAATGTCCAAAGAATGATTTGGAAAATGAGAAAATGAAATTGATTCCATATGCATCAGCAGTTGGAAGTCTGATGTATGCACAGACTTGTACTAGACCAGATATTAGTTATGCAGTGGGAGTACTTGGTAGATATCAAAGTAATCCGGGAATAGATCATTGGAAAGCAGCAAAGAAGGTTATGAGGTATCTTCAAGGAACAAAGGATTACATGCTTACTTATAGGAGATCGGACCAATTAGAGGTTATTGGTTATTCAGACTCCGATTTTGCTGGTTGTGTAGATAGTAGAAAGTCCACATCGGGCTTTGTATTTCTACTAGCTGGTGGAGCAATCTCTTGGAAGAGCGTAAAGCAAAGTATTATTGCTTCTTCCACAATGGAGGCTGAGTTTGTAGCATGTTTTGAGGCCTCGAGTCATGCACTATGGTTGCGAAATTTTATCTTAGGGCTTAAGGCTGTTGACTCAATTGCTAAGCCTTTGAAGATATATTGTGATAACACCGCAGCCGTTTTCTTCTCTAAGAATGGAAAGTATTCAAGTGGATCCAAGCACATGGATCTTAAGTACTTGGTTGTTAAAGAAAGAGTCCAGAAACAACAAGTGTCAATAGAAAATTTAAGTACAACTCTTATGGTTGCTGATCCATTAACCAAGGGATTGCCTATAAAGACATATGAGGAACATGTTATTAGAATGGGTCTTTTGAGCAATCCATGATTTGATGAGTTATTATTATGTAATTGACACTTAATTTATTGAATGAAATGTTTCTGTTTTCCTGTTTCCAATTATGTGTGCACATATTATATTTGGATTTAACAGGTTTGTCCTAACAAGACAAAATTAAAGGGGCTATTATGGATTAGAATAGTAAGGGTTATTAGTGGCGTGATACATAGAAGGGAATATGATGAATGAATCATATAACCGCTATGATTCACATTAATAACTCAAACTAGTTCTAGTATTAAAGTACTCTATTTACCTATTATGGTAATCACCTTAATTTTTTTTTAAAATCGTGATCACGTGTCAAATGTTTTGTATGAAGAACCCACCGAATCAAATAATTTTTAAAACTTATTTTTCTTAAACGGTTCAATGGGCCAAGTGGGAGAATGTTAGTTTTATTTTGGTAACGTTTTATTTTAATGGCCCATTAACCTTTGTATTTAATTTATTAATTGTGGGTAATTCAAATCATGGTATTAAGGTGATTTTATGGTAATTGATTTGTAACGTTGAAGGCAGTAAAAGACCATGATGGGTGGGATTTGTCTTCTGCCGTTACAAATCAATCGTGGCCCTCTTCTCTCGTCTATAAAAGAAATCCACAACTCTTCTCCTCAACCATCAGACGCAATTGAGAATTCCATCACTTACAGAATACTAATGAGTTGTGATATTAGAGAGATAGAGAGAAGAAGGTGTGCCTACGAATAAAGTTCTCACAAGGAGATTCAAAGGAGGCCTGGCTAGGCTCGGCTTGTAGATTGCTCATCGTCTCTATCTAAACCCATGGCGAACGGTATGTCGATAATCCTAATTATGTGGTTATGTTCTTAAGATTAACTTGATTTCAAAATTCTGTGATTAAAGTTTTTCCGCATAAAATAAATAAAAGTCTTTCATATATATATATATATATATATATATATATATATATATATATAAAATGTAAAATTATACCACATTTTTTACCCTATATGTCATCAACCGCCACCCCCACCGGCCACCACAGAAAGTGGAATCAAATGACAAAGAAATGGGAAAATTGTTTTTATTTTTTTAAATAATTAAATGACAATTACTTAAAGCTAATAATTCTTAAAAATATATATATATAATTTGGTAAACCCACACTCTCGTATAATAGCTCGTAAACTATACGAGAGACGTAAACCATAGTAGCCTAATCATGTATACGAATTACCCGATAAAGGAGAAATGATTCTTGATCTCAGCTTACTCTACGTTTTTTGTGGGTTATATACTTTTGGGTGCTTAATGTTTTCTTCTACATCAAGATAATGGAGAAATTGCATTTTTCATTCCTCAAGTTTGTACCGATTTCATATTTTGGTCTTCATATTCACAAAAAAACATATTTGGTCCCTTATGCTCCGATAATTTAATATTTTTAGTCATTTCCGTCAATTTACCGTTAGTCTGTTAGTTAAGGCATTTATGGCCACAAGCTTGATTCCATTAGTTATAGTGGGAAACTGACAGAAATGACTAAAAGTGTTGAATTTTTGCAACATACATGATCAAATGTATTTTTGTAAACATGGGGGACTAAATATGAAATCGGTGTAAACTTGAGGGACAAAAAATGTATTTTACCCTCCAGATAGTTAATGCAGCTTCTTTTAGGGAACTTAATACATATCTCCCTGAAGTTTGGGGTAACTACAATTAAGGCCTCTCTAGTTTGGAAAATTACGCATATCTCCTTGAGATTTAATTGTCACCTTTATTTTACCAATGACTTTTTTGAATGTCTACTTTTACCTTTAATATTAAGTAAATTACACTCTCCCTCCCTAATGTTAGATCTAATTACATATACACTCTCATATTTCTAAATTATAACATATACTCCATTTAAAGTTTAATTTTAAACTCATTAAATGATATTTTTATTTTGGGTAAATTCCACTTTCTCCCCTTGTACTTTGACTCGATATCACTTTACTCCGTTCTACTCTCAATTGCATCGATTTACCCCCTTGTACTTTGGTTCGATATCACTTTACCCACTTCTACTCTCAATTGCATCGATTTGCCCCATGTACTTGAAAAATTGTCTCAATGTGACCCTCGCCGTTAGTTTTAACACATTCGACCTTAACATCGTTTGATCTAAGTTTGAAAATTACAAAAAAAACCAACCCTTTCAGTTTAAATAATTATTAGAAAAAGAAAAAAACATGTTACAATTATTTTTTTAATTACAGACCTTGACCAAACGGCAACGGCGTCAAAGTCAAAATCGTGAAAATTGACGGAGAGGGCTACATTGACACAACTGTACAAGTGTAAAATCGATGGAATTAAGAGTATGAGGGTGGAAAGGGGAAATATAAAATATTCGGAACTTAATTTTTCTCTCTTTTAATATTCTTTCGCCTTCTTCCACATATCCCCAAATTTCACAACTGTTTCTCTCTGGTTTATATCACAGCTAGTAGTTTGTTTACAATTTCGATTCGAATTCAACACAGTAAGACAAAATTCGCCGAATTGTAGAGAGAGAAAGTCAAAATGCTGCAGAACGAGTTTCAGATTGGCGGCGATGGTATTCCGGTGAGCGAGGTTTACTGGTCTCTGGTGGCCAAGGCCGACAAGAAGTTCTCTAAGATCCGCGATTTGCCCTACTATCAAAGAACCAGGTATTCAAACCCTAACACGAATTGTCTCGAATTAATTTGCAATTTCGAATTGATTGTGTTTCTTCAGTGAGAATTTCAATTTGTTTTGTGATTTCTTGACTTCTTCGTGTTGCCCATTTTTTTTTTTCATCCGAGCTCATGTGTTTGATTATTGCTTTTGTAGTGGCAATACGTCTGGTAGAAATGTGTTTGAAATTAGGTTTAATCACATGAATGATCACATTTTACCATGTTTATTTGCGAAGATTATCGTACAATGTTCGGGTTTTAAGCTCGATTTTGGGCACGGACTACAGAATACACAACATGGATATTTTACCTAGCATCGATTTTTCGATTAATTAGGGCTTGGTGAATAGTGTTCGATTATTTTCCGTGTTCAATATGTAAGAGTAGTAGTTACCTTGATATTTGGATTTCTGGTCCATTATTACGTTGTTGTGTTAGTGAAACCGAGACGATGTTTCTTTTCTTATGAAATTCCAGATACGATACATACTTCTATAAAGTATTTAAAGTCTACACTCAGCTATGGAAATTCCAACAAGAAAATCGACAGAAGCTGGTTGAATCTGGGCTAAAGAGATGGGAGATAGGTGAAATTGCCTCTCGAATAGGACAGCTTTACTTCGGACAGTACATGAGAACTAGTGAGGCAAATTTCTTGTCGGAATCTTACATATTCTACGAGGCAATCTTGACGAGGGAGTATTTCAAGGACGGGTTACATCAGGATGTGAATCTTGCCAGCAAACAGTTGAGGTTTCTTGCTCGGTTTCTGACAGTTTGTTTGGTGTTGAACCGCCGAGAAATGGTCTACCAGTTGGTTAATCAGCTTAAAATGTTGCTTGACGAATGCAAAAGGACTTTTCAGGTCATCTTTCTTGTCTACGTATTTGATTGTTAGCGTATGATTTATGTGTATTGTGATATTGTGATGTGTTCTTTTTTTTTTTTTTTAATTTTTTTATTATTATTTATTTTATTTTATTATTGTGGTCTTATTCCAGGAAACCGACTTTAAAGAATGGAAGCTCGTAATTCAAGAAATAGTGAAATTCCTAAAAGCCGACACATCATTTATGAATATAAGGCCTTTAAGGTACAGCGTTGTATTGGAACTTCATCCAGATAATCTCCCACAAGTTCCCGATGCCAAACGAAAGCTAAGACTAAGAGATGCTTTACTGTGCAGTTACCATCCAAACGAGGTTTGCGTTGACTTTATTCTTTATTGGAGCCCACAGAAAAAAAATTTAATATCTAAAAATAGTTTAATCTCAAATATTATTTATTCCTCTTTGTTGCGAACCAGGTAAAGTTTTCGGAGCTCACACTCGACACTTTTAGGATGCTACAAACTTTAGAGTGGGAACCGAGCGGTTCGTTTTATCAGTCGAGCGTGGGTCCCACTATTGTAACTGGATCTGGCGTTACTCAAAATGGAGTGTCTGGACATAGTCGAGTCAATCAGGATATAACCGATCCGACTTTGCCACCTAATCCAAGAAAAGCCATCTTGTTTCGCCCATGTGTCACACATTTCCTAGCTGTGAGTATTCATTTTATTGTGCCACGGTAAAATTGCAATAATATTCATACAATCCAATATAATTTGTAAATCTTTCATTTAAAAAATTATAATATTGCATGTCTTTAGGTCTTGGGGACAGTGTCCGAGGAGCTTCCTTCCGATGGAATTCTCTTAATATACCTTTCAGCAGGTAATATAATTATTAATCCTTATACTTTTACGCGTTATTTTTCCTTTTAACATAATCTATATATTAAACATAAATATACGTGCCTCAGGAAACGGTGAACATGCTATGCCTACGCCATCTTCATCTCGTTCCGGAAATTCTGTTGGTTACATTGAAAACCTTTCAAGGGGATTTCAGTTTAGTTCCATTAATTCGGATTCGAGCAATATTCATTCGATTACAAGTGGATATGATAGTGTAAATCAGTCTCGTAATATTTCTGATTGCTTGCATATTGGTCCTCCTGTACAAAGAGGTACAGTAAATGAATCGTATTATTATGCGCTTATCTTTTATGTATTTCATATTATGTAAGCTCTTCATCTTCCTTAAGTATATATATTAATACATTAAAGCAATAGTTAATTCATTACTTTTAAGCTTGAGCTGTTAATGCAAGATATATTTAACTTGTATCTTAGTGACATTTTTTTTGACTTTTAATTCACACGAAAGGGATCGAGGAATTCCTAGTGATAATTTTTTATCATTTTTTTATTGTAAATGTACCGAGTGATATTTGCATTATGTATTTCAGGTCTCAACTGCATATATCCGTCCGACTTATTGCCTTTCACAAGAAGGCCCCTCTTTTTAGTGATTGACAGTGGAAATAGTAAAGCATTCAAAGTAAGTCTTGCACACACACACACACACACACACACACACACACACACACACACACACACACACACACACACACACACACACACACACACACACACACATATATATATATAAATAAAATCAAAAGTCAAAAACTAATTAAAGTACGACACATTAACAGGCGATGAGTGGTGCGGAAAAAGGAGAACCCGTTGCAATTCTACTATCTCCGGCCATATCATTACCTTTGCCAGCTGTCGAATCCTCTCGCCAGCCTGGCGGAAGCTTGTTCACCAGTTTTCTCACAGCTCCTTTGCAGTCATTCATTCTTTTGCTAGGTTTTACTGGCACCGATATTGAAAAGGTGTGTCACTTAATCTTTTCTTTATTTTTAGCCGATTTTTTTTTACTAATAACAAGGAAAAGAGTACCCCGTATTTCCGGTGAGGTGCTTTCCTAATCAGTTCTCATAATATGTATTATCTTAGACCTTGTTTGGGAATTATGATTGGGCTGGATAGTCAATATATAATCAAGCTTTGTCAAATATTTGGGGTTGAATTTTCACTCCTATAACATTCCCAAACGAGGCCTTAACGACTTGCTTTGGTTTTCAGGACTTATATAGTAAAGCTGAAAAGCTGCTCCAGCTCTCATTAAATAAATTGGGATCATCATTGGTGGAAACTGAGAATCTCGATCCAGTCTGGTCTCAGATTTTAACTGATCCGTTCTTGAGGCGTATCCTTTTAAGGTAATTAATTCTATTGTCCTAAACAGTAATATATATTCGGAGTTCATATTAGAGGAATGCTACTAAAGATGATATATGCTTTCTTATCATGCAGATTTGTATTTTGTCGAGCCGTATTATCACTGTATTCTCCATCTTTCGACAAGATAGAGTTTCAACCCGAATGCGTGCCTCTTCTTCCGGAAGCCACGTCAGCATTGGGCCCCACGTGCCAAAAAGCTGTGTTAGAATTAGCCGACTTGTTTGGGGTAACCAACAGGTTCAAGTTCTCACAATGAGAAAATTAACAAAAGCTTAAAAAAATATGTTTTTAAGAGTTCTTTGTGAATGTTTAGAAAGCTCTTTTAGTTACAGACACAATTGTTTGTTGGTTTCTGTTGATCCCTTTTGTTGTATCATTGTAAAAATTGGGGCTGCTGTATTTTCATCTTCTTGAAATATTTCTAACAAGTTCTTTCACTTTCTCCAAAAATAGAAAAATATCCTTTTTTTTTTGTTTGGCCAAAACTATTTTATTATTCCTCTATGATAAAGCGTTTGGGGGCCTCGTGAAAACCTTGTGGGCTTAACACACGGAAAAAGAGTACCCTTGCGATGGTAATAAAAAATGAGAAACGACCCTATCGAGCCTATTACAATGCACCCCAAAATGGGGTAAAAGATAAATAAACTACAACTTCTAGTGCCAAGACAGCAAAAGTTTTGATAATTCCAAAAGGGACCCCAGGGGGTTAAACCGCAATTAAGCAAACT
Organism: Erythranthe guttata; assembly: GCF_000504015.1. The sequence goes on from NW_012192955.1 coordinate 304,077, forward strand.
TGTCCAGTTTCTCCACATAACTCCATGCAGTGGGTTTAGTAATTGCAAAACAGTCCCCAGGCGGGGTAGCTATGAAATAACCTCAAAAATTCAGCAGGTTAGGTAATTGCAAAACAGTCCCCAGGTGAGGGTAGCTATGAAATAACCTCAAAAATTCAGCAGGTTCGGTAATTGCAAAACAGTCCCCAGGCGGGGGTAGCTATGAAATAACCTCAAAAATTCAGCAGGTTAGGTAATTGCAAAACAGTCCCCAGGTGAGGGTAGCTATGAAATAACTTCAAAAATTCAGCAGGTTCGGTAATTGCAAAACAGTCCTCAGGCGGGGGTAGCTATGAAATAACCTCAAAAATTCAGTCCACCAAGTACAATCCAACTTCAGTATAGGACCCCAAAAAAGGGCGAGAATGCAATTATCTAAAAATCCAAAGTTGTCTAACCACCAATTATAATCATAATTCCACAAAAGCCTTGTAACAACATACTCCATCTATTTCTTTTTATGTGTCACTCTAAGGTTGATGCTGATTAATTTATTGGGCAAATCACGGCCACCTCCTGACATAAAGTTAAATTACGAAAACACCTCTTGTTTGTGTAATTACATTCATCCTTCAATTATGAATTGTTTTACACGTCCGAGTTTACAGTGTCAAATTTACCTACCGAATGTAGGGGTTTTTTTCGTAAGACAACACGGGGTGATTGTAATTACTCAAAAAAGATGATTTTTTTTTTCTCGTAATTTGACCTTACTCCAGGGTTGACCGTAATATGCCTTAGTTTATTTTTAATGCACATCAATTAATTAAATAAAATGTATTTCTAATTCACATTATTAAATATACAAAGAAAGCAAATGTATTATTAATATTAGTAAAGAGCAAATTAAGGCCACCCCTGTTGTATGACCAAATTACGAAAAAACCCCTCTTGGTTAGGTAATTACAGCCATCCCCTCCTTTTAAATATTTTTACATAAAATTTATGTAAACCGAACCAAATCGTATATTTAGTTCGGTAAACGGTATGAAATGTTGGCGTATCGAAATTTTGGTTCGATTTTACCGATTTAACATCCTTAAATTTACCTCTGGAGGGGTATTTTTGTAAGATAATAAAGTTGAGGGGAAAACTATAATTTCCCAAATATGAGGGGAATTTTCGTAATTTGAAAATATGGACATAATAAAGACAATCTTTGAAAAATAGTTGAAATCCCAATCCAAAAAATCCATTCTTATTACTCTAACATAAAAAATAAGAAATAAAAACTCTTCCGCAATCCATAGTCAGCCCGGCGGCGTAGCATCGCCGGAGCCCTCTGCTCCGGTGACAATTGTTTAAACAATTTAAGGGCTCAATGGAAATGATTCCACAGTGCGATTCCAAGTGCCAATCAACTCAAATTCTGGTAATTAAATTTCACTGCTACACACTATTTTACGCATCTGTTATTTCAATTTATGCATTCATATAGTGAAATTGTTTTAGGGTTTGTTTGGAGATGGGTTTTGGTTTGAAGTTTCCGAATTTGAGCGAATTCTTTCATATAGAACCATGAAAAAATTATCCAAATGTGTTTGTATGTAGGGTCAGAATGGTAATTTCACAGATATCTTACTGATGAAAGTGAGAAAACTCAATATTGGAATTTTGTTTTATTTTAGATGGAGGAATTACAATTAAAAAAAAAAAATTTGGAGTACAAAATTGGAATTAGAACTCCTTTTAAATAAATAGATAAAATGTATATAGTGTTCGCGATTATCGGATTTGAATTGACGAACACTACACATTTTATTCCGATTTCTATGTGTAAAAATGTAGCAAGTTACGATATTTTTTCGAAGAGAATGAATCTGACGTTTGATTTTCCGTAAGGACGAAGCTGCTGTAGACATATCATACAGACACTCTGTTCGGAAATCGTACGATCCGCCGCAATGTACAAATGATAGTTGTTGGAACACTGAACCAAGGTTTGTAATCGATTTTCCGTAAATTATTTTTTGTCATCTTATTTTATTTTATTTTCAAACCGTTTTTTTTCTCGTTTTGGTTATATTTATTATTATTTTATTTTTACGCGACAGCAAAATTTGTCCAGAGGGCCAAAAACTTATTAAAGATAGCTCAATGGATTATGCGGAAAAGATTAAGGAACTTCATTTGTATATCGACATGGTATAGTATTTAAATTAAATATTTAAGCATCTTTTTTTTTTTTTTTTTTTTTTTTTTTCTTCTTTTCGAGCCGATTTTTTACCCATGGCATTTTTCGAGTCACAACATATATTTATTTTTGAATGCCTCGGAAAATTCTATTTTTAGTTTGTGACATGTTTGGCAATGATTTTCTATGTCTTCATATTTTATTTTTAATTTATTATTCATTTTTGCGTCGATTTTTTCAGGTGAAGAAACTTACGAAACCCGGTTGTTCTTCGGAAATACTGAACGTGGCTTTGAGCTCGATGACCTCACTCGTCGAGACACTCTCTGCAGTATCTTCCGTACGGTACATGCAGTCGTCGCTTTGAGGCAATTAATGAACAGCCCCCCTTTGTAAGAATAGTAATTCTCTATAGATTGTAAATTTAATGCAACTTTTTTTCTCTGTGTTGTTTCTTTATAATACTATTTGTGTAATCTAATAGATGCTATCTTCTTTTTCTTGTGTTATCTTTTATTACATGTATAGAAGTGGAAATCGAACCTATCGGATCGAAATTAGCATTTCCAGATATCCTAAAACATGGGAAAAATCAGAAATTGGAATGAGAATTCTTGTTTCGAAATTGATTTTTTTAGATCGGAACTAATAACGGAGTAAAAAAATCCATTTTCTTTGGATCGGAACCGATTGATTAAAAAATCCCATTTTTTTGGATCGGAATCGACGGATTAAAAAATTCCATTTTTTCGTCTTATAGATGGAAGTTTTTTTTTTCTTTATCTTGTTTGGTTTTTATGCCAAATTATGACATCATTGGGATCCAAATGTAACTTACAAAATTTAGCTTCGACCTTCGTAGGTTAATCTCTAACGTCTGATTAGATTTTTTAAAAGTTGATAAGTTGTTACATCTTATTTTTGGAATCAATCTTTAAAGTGTTTGGATAAAGAGCTTATAAGCTATTTTCACTCATTATAAGATCTTAAATAAGAAAGTGGAGTATAAGTACTTTAAGAAAAAAAAAAAGTTCTGAAACAGCTTATTTTTTGACAGCTTATAAGTTTAGCCAAACAAGTTGTTACTAAAAATGTATACATATTCAATCTTTTAACTTGGAAGTTGATCGAATCTCTCTTATCCATATTAAAAAACAATACAATGATTTTTTATTTTTTTATTTTTCTTTTTCCTCTTACATATATAATTTAATCTGCTTTGAATTATTGTATGTGTATAATGCAAGACACATGAACAACAAAATAATTAAGGATTTGTCCACATCGCTGGTTCCAAAAGTCAACGCCCCAGAAATTAAAGCATCAAACTCTACTATTTTTTTAACCTCGTGTTTTGAATGAATCATTTTATAACAGATTTTTAAATTAATTGTCTGAACAGATCGAAATCTGTTGCAACATAAAAAAAACAAAAATCACGTCTCATATATAATAGGGTTAATAACATTTTTCTCCCTGAACTTTATGCGTTTTGCACGTTACCCCCTAGACTGAAAAAAATTGCACGTTCATATATACCTAAACTTTCATTAATTCGTTCCAATTTCCATGATTCGTGTTATGCTTGAAATACTGAATACTGCCACAATCTACTTGAATACACTTTTTGCAAATATTTAGCTTGATTCTCGGCTTCGTTTCTAAATCGTCTCGAATCGGCAAAAATAGTTTCTCTTTACTTAAAATCTGAAATAGAACAAGGAAACCATATATAGTATATATAAATAAAGTCGAACAAAGACCCAAATTAAACTCGAGGATTAGATACATAATACACGTGCAAAACGAACACGTATAACCGGTTCACATGAACTTCGTAAAAAAAATTTAATAGTTATTATTATTCGGTTCGGGACACACGACAAACTATAGATTTAGGGTGGCCTGGCTTGCTCAAAAGTCAATGCCTGGAAACATCAAAATGTAATTTTATGTCATCTTGTTGTGGATGAATTATTTTTTAGTACTGTGATGGATCTAAAAATCATGTAATACGCGTTTCAAATCTTCGGATGATCTTCAAATTAAAAAAAAATATAAAATTAAATAAATGGGGACGAATTGTAGTGGAAAAAGTCAACGTCGCAAATCGGTGAAGAAAGCAGGAGAAAAGAAAAGAAAAAGTCAACGTTGAGACCAGCGGTCAACGGCGGCGACGGGCGAAATTGTGGCCAAAATTAAGTTTTGGATCAAAATTGAATAATTTGTGAAATTTATGATCAACTTGAGATTAAATGATAAAATTGGAGCATATTAAAATGTGAGGGGTATTGTAGTCTTTTACACACCTCCAGATAATGTGTATATTTTTTTGTAAAAGAGTTTTTTTTATTTCGATCCCTTTATAAATAAATATTACATGAACTACAAAATAATTAACGATTTGTCAGCATCGCTGGTTCCAAAAGTCAACGCTCAAGAAGCATCAAACTTAACTCATTTTTTAACCTCGTATTTTGAATGAATCATTTTATAGCAGATTTGTAAATTGTTGTCTAAACAGATCTAAATCTGTTGCAACATAAAAAAAAAAAAAAATGGGCATTGAAATAAATTTCACAAGTGAACCAATTATGTCTATATAAACATTCAATATTTGCATGGGTACATTATTGTACTTAGTCAAATAACAGAGAGAAAAATAGCAACTCAAATTACAAACAATGGCAGTGAATACTAATGAAGGTAGTAAGCATATGAATACAGGTGATGGTGAAACTAGCTACACCAACAATTCTGCCCCTCAGGTAATTCTCTCTCTCTCTCTCTCTCTCTCTCTCTCTCTCTCTCTCTCTCTCTCTCTCACATATGTGTTTCTAATTAATGTTGCAGAAAATAGGGATATCGAAATCATTGCATGTATTGGATGAAGCAATCAAAGATATGATAACTGATATCGGCTTTCCGAAATGCTTCAAGATAGCTGATTTGGGCTGTTCATCGGGCCCTAACGCCCTTTCGGTAATTTCTCGTATAATCGAAAAAATCGAACATCTCTCCAAAGAAAACAATAATGAGTATGAAGTGTTTCTGAGTGACCTCCATGGAAATGACTTCAACAACCTCTTCAAAATGCTGCCCGATTTTTACGAAAAACTCAATATTAATAATCCAAGTACGAGATGCTTCGTATCGGGTTTGCCGGGCTCGTTCTACGGCAGGCTATTCCCAAGGAATAGCCTCGATTTTGTCCATTCATCCTACAGTCTCCATTGGCTCTCTCAGGTAATTATTATTATTTTTCGAATATAATTACGAATTTTTGTTATAATTTTTTTTTTAATTCAACTCCTGCTAGAAATTGGGATAGTAGGGGAAGGGCAGAATTTGAATTCTGGACTTATGCTCTAG
>NW_012192955.1:328031-342209 GCF_000504015.1 Erythranthe guttata
GACATTCACACTCTCTTAAAGGTCTCTTTTTAGATGGTAATGTGGCCGAGGCGGAGAAATTGTTCAAGAAGATTTTGACTTTGAAACTCTGTGAGCCAGACGATGTTACGATTCTTACTGTGATTGACGAGCTCTGCAAAGCTGGACGTGTTCATACTGCCCGTGATTTGCTTTTGTTGTTGGAAAAGACTATCTATAAACCCAGTGTTAAGGCCTATAGTGCGGTAATTGATTGTTTATGCAAGGGCGGAATGGTGGATAATGCACTCGAGCTCTTGTTTGCCCACTTTCTAATTGTGCTTTCAATGATGAATTCATAAGGAATTGAGAGGTTTCGAAAATTGGGGCTTAGGGTTTTCCGGAGAATTGGGGCTTAGGGTTTCTAAAAATCTGAACGTTTTGAGGTGTAGAGGTGCTTTTGTGTGTCACGTGCGGCGCACGTGCGATTTTCCGTCCAAACTAACTGGACAAATGGACGGAGGGACAGAAACGGCATAAAAGTGACATGTTTAGGGACGGAAATTGTAACTTCATCTTGTTTAGGGACGAAAATCGTGTAAGTGGTAATGTATAGGGACGAAAAGTCTAATTATCCCGTTATCTTCCTTTTGTTGCTTATTTTTGTTTTCCATAAGCTTGCAGCTCCACTTTGTCCTCTACTTCATCTTTTAGGGTGTGCGGGGTATTAATTTTCTCAATTTATTTTCATCGAATTACCGCCGCTGTTTGTGGCACCACTTCTTTTCATCTGTGTATCATGTGCCTTATTGTCGATTTTAGTATACCCTTCCTTTAGTAGCTCTACCTTTATTTCCAGAAATACAAATTGGCCCCCACTTGGGGGTATTACCGGTTTAAGGACCAAAATTTAAAACTATATATAATATACGGAACAAAACTGTAACTATCCGATGTTCATTATAAATAATATAATAAATTAACGTTTTCTTAAATCGTAAATCGTAAAATTTTATCGATTTGTTGATATTTAAGATTTATTATATCATTTGAATCAACCAACTTAGGTATGAATGTATTGAATCGTGTGTGTGTGTATATATATATATATAAATTTAACCTCAAAGCGGATCTCTCTTTTAAATCGTAAATCGTAAAATTTTATCGATTTGTTGATATTTAAGATTTATTATATCATTTGAATCAACCAACTTAGGTATGAATGTATTGAATCGTGTGTGTGTGTATATATATATATATAAATTTAACCTCAAAGCGGATCTCTCTTGAAATATCCGAAATGTCCACCACCAACACAGTGTGCTTCTACCGACTCCTCACCTATAATCGTGTTTGACTCATTTACGAAAATTCGCAATTCTGAGTTTAAAATCTTATGACTTACGATTCAAATCTTACGGTTCATTTCGTTCATACCTAAGTCGATTCAAAGTTCAAAAAAAATCTTAAATATCAACAAATCGATCAAATTTTGCGATTTACGATTTATGAAAAAAATAATTTATTATATTATTTATAATAAACTTGTGATAATTGCATTTTTGTCCCTATATTATATACCATTTTTAATTTTGGTCCTTAAACCGGAAATGCCCCCCAAGCGGAGGTCAATTTGTAATTTCAAAAAATCCACCTCCCTGGCTCAAACAGTTCTGAAAATTGCAGAATCACCCTTATACTTACTCCATCTTCCTATCCGCTCCACCCAAATTGCAATTTTTTCCCCAAAAGTTGATCTCTCTTTCAATATCCAAAATATTCGCTACATTTACGAGAATTCGCAATGTCGAGCATAAAACCTTATGATTTACGATTAAAATCTTACGATTCAAGTCATTCATATCTATGTCAATTCAAATGTTAAAATAAATCTTAAATATCAACAAATCGATCAACTTTTACGATTTTTGGTCCCTATATTATATACCTATTTCGCATCGCACGCGCCGTCATTCAGATAGCCTTTAACGGAAGGAAGAAAAATTAACTCCTGATTAATGAGCTTTCGTTAACACAAAAACGAGTTTATATTTTGACAATCATTTGTGCACTAGCAAATTCCCTTGTTTCTAAGGGAGTGGACCCCCAACACCCTCCGTAGACAACTTCAAATCGTCACTTCCCATTGCCACATTCGACACAAATTTTGCCTAATCGTAAAAAAAAAATAACAAAATGCAACCTAAAAATCGATATATGAAAGTATGTCGAAAATACATAATACGATAAGTTCTTGTATTCACCCGAGGCACCGGCACCGCGCATTGCGCGGTGCCCTACACTATATATATATATATATATATATATATATATATATATATTGGAGATATTAATATTAAATGATACATTTCACTAACAGCTTAAGCTTTTGGTTGAGATGGTCATTCAACATGGTATCAGAGCCAGGCCAAATGAAAGGTCATGAGTTTGAATCCAACAGCCACCCATTTAAAAATATTTCAAGTGCAAGGCTTCAAATGTAATTCGCCTGCACTTGAGGGGGTGTATTGGAGATATTAATATTAAATGATACATTTCACTAACAACTTAAGCTTTTAGTTGAGATGGTCATTCAACATATATATATAATTTTTTTTTAAACGGGTACCCGGGTAGAATTGCTAATACCCGGACCGACCCGGTTTGGGAGCACTGGGTACCCGAACTCGGAAAAAACCCGGTTGATTCGAAAATTACCCGATCCGGTCGGGTCATACCCGAATAACCCGACCCGATTGCCCACCCCTAATAGTAGAGGCTAGGTATCAACTCCCAGCTATCTCTGGTTATTCTATAATAAAGTACTTGTCTCTGTGTTTGATTGAATCCGGTCTTTTCTACTTTTCTACTCTAATAGTCTCCGTTTATAAATTAATTAATAGACTCCACAAGGACTGGAGAGTAATAAAGAAAACATATGCACAACAGAGACAAGTCCACCGGAGATATTTGAGGCGTATATAAAGCAACACCGCAAAGATTTCTCCGCATTCCTCAGCTCAAGGGGCGAAGAAATGGTACGAGGGGGCCATATGGTATTGACGTTTGTTGGTGGAAGACTAAAAGATCATGCCTCGTTAAAACAAGCCACACTGATTTCGCTTCTGGGGAAAACCCTTGCTGAAATGGTTGCAGAGGTAGATAATTAATTACACCACGATGATTTGACTGCTACAGTAATAAATAAATAAATATATAAATAAAACTTTTTTTTACTTAAATTCCTTCTGAAATTCTCGTCTTTTGAATTATTTAGGGGGTGATCAAGGAGGCTGATTTGCATTCATTCAACTTGCCAATATATCCACCAAGCAAGGAACAAGTTGAGGAAATTGTTCGAAGTGAAGGGTCGTTTGATTTGAACGAACTCGAGGAATTTGCACTCCCGTGGGATGTACATGTTACGAGTAGTGCTAAACTAGACAAGAACGGTTGGGCGAAACTCGTGACGAATTTCATTCGGGCTTTTTCGGAGCCGACATTGGCTGCACATTTTGGAAGCTCTATTATGAATGAAGTGTTTGAAAGGTATGGAAAGAAAATGGTGGAGGTTGATTCCAAGGAGATACCACCATTTCCCAATATGGTCATTTCCTTAACTAAGAAATGAAAAAAATTGTGTGTGTGTGTGATGGGGGGGGGGGGGGGGGGGGGAATAAGATCACAATATAAGGTTGATCATTGTTTGATTTGTATTTGTATAAGAAATATGTCTTGATTTTCATGTTGTGAGCTTATATAGTATGTGACCTTTTGAGATGGTTGAAGACATGGTTTTGGAGGGATAATTACAGTTTTGATCCCCAAAGTTTGCAAGTTCTTCACTTTTAGTTCCCCATTTACTACCTTCAACAAAATATACACTAATGTTGTCACATTTTAACATATTGCGCCATTCTGTCTGTTTGACCGTCAAGAAATAACGATACTATTGAATTAGGGCTGAATTTGGGATTTTTCATTAAGAAAATTGCATTCAAACCCCTGCATTCTTTTAAAATATTCAAAAAATACCTAAAATTTTATTCAACCCTTAACCTCAATTTCATCATTTAATCAATTTTGAGGAACGACCCCGATTTTTACCACCATCATAGCTGACCGTTGACCGCCGTTGATTTTCTTTTTAATCTTTTTTTCGGCATTGATTTTTTTTTAAATATTGTTTTTGACATTGTTCACCGACATTGGATTGTCGGTTAACAATGTTGACTTTTTTATTTTTCTTGATTTTTATTCAACTTTTTCCTGTGACTTTTTTTTCTGATCAACACAATATTATTATTGTATAACACAATTATAATACTATATTAATATCTAGTATCGTAATATTAAAATTGCAAACTTCTAACAAAATTTTTATCTAAAATTTTGGGGCCAAAATACAATTTAAAAAATTCGCAAAATTCACAATTTCTTCCTCTCAAGGTTTACTTCGTGGAATCGCTAGTGCATCCCAAATTTCTTCCCAAAAAAATATGAAGAAGATGAACTAGGCATGTGCAGAGTAATTTGGAAATGAGATAACCACTCTAGTATAACGGTTTTTGGGGCTAGCATCTACCGTTAATTTTTATCTTTTTTTTTTGTCTTAAATTTTTTCCGTCGTTCAGCTGCGTTGACTTTTCTCCTTTTTCTTTTATTTTGACTTTTTTTAATGATATTATTTTTCTTCGCGGTTATGAGCTTTGACTTTTTTTTTAAATTATATTTTTCTCATTACTCAACAATTTAAATAAAGATAAAATAAAAATCAAGAAAAAAAAGTCAACGCTATTAACTAGACATTCAACATTGGCCAACAGCGGTAAAAAAAAAAAAAGACAATCGAAAAAAGAGTCGACTGAGTTAAAAATAAAGTCAAAATCGGGGGGTCATTGGTTAAAATTTGTTAATTGATGAAATTGGGGTTAAATTAAGGTTGGATAAATTTTTAGGGGTTTTTAGAATATTTTGAAAGAATACATGGGTCTTATTGCAATTTTCCTAAAGAAAAACCCTAATTCAACCGTTGACCGTTACTTCTTGACGGTCAAACAGATGAAGGGACTCAATGTGTTAAAATGTGACAACGTTAGTATGTATTTTGTTGACGGCGATAAATGGGGGACCAAAAGTGAAAAACGTGCAACCTTTGGGGACCAAAAATTTAATTATCCCAGATTTTGGATTGTATTGTTTCCAAAAAAATCCTCTCTCATATAAAACAAGGTTAATGGCATTTTTCTCCCTGCACTTCAATAAGTTTTTCACGTTATCCCCTAGACTGAAAAAATTGCTGGTTCATACCTAAACTTTCATTAATTCGTTCCAATTTCCATGATTCATGTTATGCTTGAAATACCACACACCGCCCCAATCCACTTGAATACAGTTTTTGCAAATATTAAGCTTTGTTTCTAAATAGTCTCGAATCGGCAAAAATAACTTCTCTTTCCAAAAAATCTGAAATAAAACAAGGAAACCATATATAGTATATATAAATAAAGTCGAACAAAGACCCAAATTAAACTCGAGGATTAGATACGTAATAAACATGCAAAACGAACACGTATATATCACCGGTTCACATGAACTACGTACAATTTTTTTAATGCTTATTATTGTTCGGTTTGGGACACGCGACGAACTATAGATTTAGGTAGGGGTGAGCAAAAAACCGAAAAACCGAAAAACCAAAAAATCGAGCCGTTTTAAACCGTACCGAATAGCAAACCGCATGTACGATTTTTTTATTTTTGAAATACCGAATTATTCGGTTCGGTACGGTGGAAAGGTAAATAACCAAACCGAAAAATCGAACTGAACCGAAGTTATAAAATTACTTCATTTTATATAATATATGTATTATTTTACCCTAATTTTTATTTTCTATCTTTCAATTACTTGTCTCATTCTAAGCATTTTGTTCATAAATTGAGACATTGTATTTTATTTATTTAGTAATTAAAAATTTACTTGAGTTCATGGTTTTAATAATGTGTGATCCATTCGAAAGAAAAACGATCATGAGTCTTCTTCGCAGAGGTTGATGGCCCTGCAAGAAAGGAAACCGGACTGAAGCCGGAGTTAGCACTCCGACAATCAAGTCAGTGGAGGCTCACGTGTAATCTCGAAGGTTTTCTATTAAACTTGCATATTGCTTATAAAGAAGAATATATGTGTAAAAAACCTGGTCCTTTGGATGGGCTTTATACCTCCTTTTATATACCTTGGCAGGCCCATATCCAAGGCCCTAAATCTCGGCCAGCGGCCATATAGCGTAATCTACCTGCTGGAGGACAGGTGGCCCAGATCATGATGACTCTCCTAGTGGTCTTCAGGCGTGTTAGGTAGTCCTCTTTTCGACTTTTCCCAATTTTTACGCCGCACCTAGTCATTCGGGCATTAAATGCTTCTGCCAGAACATTTAATGCGCCGCTGGGATGTTGTCAGAGCATTTATGTCTTCCTTCCCGTGCTTGCTGTGTCTTTCCGCCTTTAATGGGTTTCCCGAGTAACGCTAGTCTCCTCGGGACCCCGATCTCCTCTTTTGTCGCTTTGTGACGGAGCGGGGGTGGGTTTTAAGGACTGGGCTTTCCTTCCTTGGGCCATCCGTATCTAGCTAAACTATTCTTTAATTCGTTCGGGCCTTCGTTAGTGGGCCTTCTGTTTTGGGCTTCTTGGTCCGGTAATTGGTCTGGATCAATGTGGTAGATGAAAGTAGGAAAAAAAATGAAGCATAATACATCATCTAAATTACGTTAAGTCCTATGGGATTAAAAAGTTTAAATTTTCATTGCATTAGTAAGTTATGAAAGTAATAGTAATTGTATTCTTTTGTTTTGTACAATTTCATGAGTATATAGTTACTCTTGAACCCAAAAAACCCGAAAGCGAAAGAAACCGAACCGATAAAATACCGACATACGCGGTTTTTAATTTTACAAAAACCGATATATTCGCTTCATATTCGGTTTTAGCCAAAAAGCGAACCGAACCGAGCCGTGAACACCCGATTTAGGGTGGCCTGGCTTGCTCAAAAGTCAATGCCCAGAAAACATCAAAATGTAATTTTATGTCATCGTGTTGTGGATGAATTATTTTTCAGTACTGTGATGGATCTAAAAATCATGTAATACGCATTTCAAATCTTTTGATGATCTTCAAAGTAAAAAAAATTAAAAAAATAAATCGGGTCGAATTATAGTGGAAAAGTCAACGTCGAAATCGGCGGGAAAAATAGAAGGAAAAAAAGTCAACGCTGGAGATCGGCGGTCAACGGCAGCGACGGACGAAATTGTACTCAAATTGAGTTTTGGATTAAATTGAATAAATTGTCAAATTTTAGGTCAACTTGAATTAAAGGATGAAATTAGAGTATTTTAAAATGTGATGGGAGTATTTTAATCTTTTACACACTTCTGGATTGTCTAGACTTTTTTGTAAACTAGTTTTATATAAACAGAAAAAGGCTTGTTACAGATAGAGAATGTAATTAGTGGATAGTTCACGTTTTTGTTGGTTTGTTTAATCCAATATATATGGATTTATTATGCAGAGATCCCATATATACATTACATTTTTTTTGTATGCAGCGATAGTGAGTGGGGTAAACAATTGAAAATCGACGCCAGTGAGTTGATAAAAGTTGGCCGTACGTTGAGATAGAAAATGAAAGGGGGAAAGAAATAAAAGAAAAAAGGAAAAATTCTTATCGACGCTGTATTACAGGGAAAGTTGCAGAAAAAGAAAAGGAAAAATAAAATTGAGCGGCAGAATTAGGATTCTACCTTGCTTATATATTTGTAAAATATATATATGATTATTATTATTATTATTATTTTTGTATTATACATATCTTGTAATATTGGTATGTAAATTTCTTAACTTCCTTGTCTGATTAGTTAGGGTTTCCAGCATGTACTATATATATTAATATGTATTGAGAGACGATTATTATCTGCCTCTCCAATTCTATTATATTGTTCCTATACATTAGTCCCTCATGGATTCTTCTGCTAATGTGGTTTGGATACCAATGTCGGCAAATGGCCCTAACGCCCTTGAATATGGCCCGTTTGCAGTGCAAGAATACAACAGGCGGGCGCATAAGGATTTGAAATACGTAGGTTTTGTCACCGGAGCCACAGCCGCGGAAGGTGTAAAGTTGCATGTACGAATGACCATCAAAGCAAAATCCGGCAATCATGTGGACATGTATCGTGTAATAGTGGAAGGAGTTCCCTACAACCACACGAAAAAACTTGTCAACTTTTACATCCAGGCATAGAGAAAATGAGAATTATTAGTGCACATAACTCTATTCGTGCCTTATTATATGTCTTTTTATAATGTTTATTTATTTAATTACTTTTTTTCTCAAATTATTTGTCAATTTCAATAAAGCATTAATTTTTTTTATTTTTTTTCAATTTGACCTCTTATCACTCTTAGTTAGTTAATTATAAAATTGTTAATGCAAGGATATTTTAATATTTATTATTCTTTAGGGATAGCATTGTGACCCGATGGTCCGTTTTATATAAAAAACACGGATGCCAATGAATGTGTGACACGTAGACACAATCATAGTTGCCACTTATTGGTTAACTCCCTTAAATATGTCTTTTACTCCATTTAATCCGTTAAAATAGAAGTGATATATCTCCTCACTCTTTTCATATTTCTTCTTATTTGTTAAAAATGTTGATTTTCTTCTTTTTTGTAAAAAAAATATATTTTTACCACGGTTACATGTTGTTTCTATGAAAAGTTCTATTAAAATAATAAATAATATTATATTCTATATACTGTAAAATAATATTATTTTAAATGAAATATTTTATTAAATTTAATGACTCATTATATTCTATATCAAATAGTGTACAGTAAATATACGTAACAAAAACAAGTAATCAAAAGAATTACTTGAAAGTTGAAACAAATAATTTAAGAGAAAACAATCGAACAAAATAGCGTACAGTTGGTTAAATTAAATTTTACTCAAAAAAATTAAAAGAATATTCTTTTTATCATTTTACTCAATTCAGCTTTATTCACTGCTATTAAAAAAATAAGAGCAAATATATATTACCCTTAATTTAATAGCAAAAATAAATTAATTATATCTTATGACTTAAACCCTAAATTTGTTGCACTAAATTAAAATAAGAAATAAAAAGTAGTTAATATATTGGGGCTCTTTCATATAACTCCTTAATACTTTTTTCAATAGGGAGAGGTCCAAACTATTTTGCACTATTTCAGAAAAAACCCTTCTAATTTTAGCCACCCTTTTTTCCATTATGCTCATGCCACCTCATCAACACTATCACCAATCATGCACCCACAACTTCATTAGCCGTTTTTTTTTTTTTTTTTAGTTTTTAGTTTAATATTTTTTTCTCTATCAAGTATATTAATCGACTATGAGATTTAAGCATAGTCGATTAAGAATCTGACTATTAAAAATAACAAATCATAACTACAAAATCAACTATATTTTACAAAAACAAAAAGTATACAAACATTATAATTAGTTTATACAATTGGAATCAATAAAAAAAATATAAAAAAAAAATTGGAGTTGGTCAACCTTAATCGACTACCAGAGCATAATCGATTAACTTAATCGACTATTGAAAACATACATAGTCGATTAAGGTTCCAGTCTGCGCGAATTTTATTATCGGCGCCGTTATCCGCCTGATCCACCAAAAAACCATAAATCTACCTCCCCATCATCACCGCACCGCCGCCACACCACACTTTGTCAACCATATAGTGGGAGTTCGATCTCTTAGTCTCCTAGTTTCAAGAATTGAAATCCTCCATTAACGACTTTACTGAAGAACTCCATTTAAATATAACAAGCCGAAAAGAGAAAAAAAAACACAGAAAAGAAAGAAGATGAAGAATCTGGAAATTCATACTTTGTTCACAACAAACTGTAATCTTGTCACAATCAACAAGAAATTCTGAGAGGTCCACTCAGACTCATGACATATTTGCAGAAATTAATATCAAAACAAATTGGATGTTGTTATTTTCTCTCTTAATTTCTTACGCGATTTATTGTAAGAAAAAAAAAAGATATTAATGTGTATACGGCTTCAATCCCGTTGATGATATGAGTGACGACCTTTTTCCACTTGTCCAGAGGAGAAGAAGAGGAGGAAAATAGAGGAGAGAGAGAGTGTGTGTACGTGAAAAGAAGAAGTATAGGAAAAAAATAAGGAGAGAGAAAGAGGAAGAAGAGGGGGAAAAATGAGGTGAGAGAAAGTAAAATGTACGTAGAGAAGAAGGAGGAAAAAGAGGAGAGAGGGTGTATTTGACAATTAATTATAGTTTTGAAATTATGAAAATATCATTTGGGTGGAATATTAAATAAGGAGATTTTCTCTAATTATTTTTGGGAGGGAATGTTTCGTTAACTACATTTCCTAAATGAAGGGGTTCTTGCTGATTTTTCCTAATATATTACTACGATTAAGAGTATCAACCTTTTTCCTAATACTAGCAAGGTGCACGTGCGTTTCACATGTCGTAATATTATTATATGGTGAAAATACTTTTTTTGTGTCCAGATTAGATTGCAAGATGCCTTTTATTAAATATGAGTCAATTGGTTTTAGACCAAAAACATATTGCTACTTGTTGGTGATAATACCTACACGCAAGTGTACGTATCGTACAAGTAATATAGTTGGCAATTAAGTCCGGATATCGATCCCACGGAGAATATTTAATTACTTAATCCTAGACGCTAAATCTTATCAATTATTATCAAGCCCACCCTACACAGTCGAAAGATGAATAATAAACTAAATTAACTAAACTCAATTAAGCAAATTAAAAAGACAAAAGCAAGAAAGCAAGTAAAATCGAACATTTAACCAGAGAAAGCAAACCTAGGATTTTATTCTCCCCCCTATATGATTATTACTCCCTCAACCCCTTCAATTATGCAAGTAATTAACTCAGATTATTAGCCTGAGATGCTAAATTAATCATAACCCGCTTCCGCGTGTATTACGATTCTAATACTCTAGATTCAATTATTGTATTCCTACGCAATTAATTCTAGAACACAGCATTAAGCACAAGTTTCAATAATGGCTACCTAAGAGATTAACTATATTCCTATGTTAATACCACAAAGGCTCTTCTACCACAATTCTAATTATTAACCCGATCTTCCGATTCATGCGATTAACAATAACATAAAAGCACATAATGTGATCAAGTTTATGCACTTAATAAAACAAGTAGAAGAAATAATTCGGAATTAAAACTTGCATTAAATCATAGAATTGGGTTCATTAATCCCACATAGAGTTCGAAATAAAATCCTATGAATACAAGAGTTAGCTACTCATGATTAAAGTAAAAACAAAATAATAATTCATAAAAAGATAAACTATGCTTGTAATCTTCGAATTCTTCGTCTTTGTTATTGCTTCGTTGCTCTTGAAATTGCGTAAAAGATTGATGCCCAATTATGTGCTTGGCTTGGTCTTATATAGGGTGGAAAATTTGGAGGAGAAGGTAGTTTACCTATGCAATTAAAATTCATTTACTGCGCTTCTACGCCTTCTCGGACGGCCGTCTGAGATTATGTACTAAAACTCGGACCGCCGTCTCAATTCCAGAGACTGCCTATGGCCTATGTTTCTCGGACGACCGTCTGAGATTTAAGTGTAATTCTCAAAGGGACGTCTGGGCTATAATTCTTCAGATTTTTTACTTCTTCACTTTTCGCCCATATTTTCTCCAAAATTGCAGTTTTCACCCCATACTTATCCAATTCTTCAATTTATACCTAAAATACAATAAATCAACATTTTAAGCACCAATTATCATTAAAACACACCAAAAGCTCCAATTAAAAGGTACGATTAAGTGTAAAAATATACACTTAACACTACTTCTGTAAATATTGGAGAAATGTAAACTACATCAAATCAAACTTAAAATGCTTCTCTTATCTTCTTTGTATTGCATATACATTGAAATTCAAGTGAATCCTAGGAAAACATATTTTTCGAGATTTATGATCATATTTGCAGTCAATTACGAGATTTTGTTTAGTATTGCTATTGTAATATGATAGTTGTTGAAGTTAATGATGTCTATGTGAAATGATTGAAAACTAATACAACTCTTATAACTCTATGGTGGGACAACAAATGTACTCATGATAACCAAAATGCATCATCCAATTGTAATGTTCCTCATGGCACACCTAGTCCTTATGCAACAGTAACCAATTCCATTTTTTTTCTTATTGAATGATGAAACATACATTAGAAAAATAAACAAAAAACTTAGAAGCTTGTGCATTAACATAATTTCCAGCTAGCAAAGAGCATGAATATAAATTATGTTCCAAACATACTCTACACAAATTTAATTGGTCTATATGCTACACAGTAGTGTAAAGAGAAGGTTATGTTCGTGCAACCTTTACAAAGAGTATCACTCCACATGACCGCAAGTCTAGAGTAGCTCTATAATGGTCTCGATCGTTTCAGAGTTAGAGAATTTAGATAAATTCGAAACATAGACAAAAATGAGACTTGCATATTTTAATAACATACCTCAGGGCATTTTGACTTTGACATACTATGTACCAGGCCATCATCCTGTCAAAATAATGACATAATAATTTCACAAAGTGAAACTATGTCTAATTATAAAGAATAAATAATTCATGGAAGAACTTTAGATATTGTCCATAAGTTTGCATACAATGTTATCTTTGATATGTTACAAAGATTGAAAGATATATCTCAAGTGAAACTTGTATCTCAAGGGTAGTAGTGCCTTCTTTATTCTAGAGCACTGAGCTGAATGTCTAGTTGAATCCATTTTAAAAGAGCGTATCAAGAGCATAATCTTGGCCTGCATACAGTAAAACCTACTACAATGCTAAATAAAACAATGAAATATATTAATGAAACTAAAACATTTTTTCTTCAACCATTGGTATGTCATGAAATATCAAAACAAAGAACGGACTACATGTATACAACCATTTCTTCACTTAGCTTAGCTTCCTTAAACTAACAATTTAGTAAAACCATTCGAGAATAAAAGATTGAGCTGAAATTTATGCCTATGCATTTTGGATGGCTTCATTTTGTCCTTCAGCTATCAGTTTCATCATCATGTGATTACACCATGGATCGGAGAATCCATTTGTTGTTGACTTCACATGTACGGTTGTACCTCCCATGCCTGTTATGTCTAAGAAAAATGATGTAAATCCAACATCCTTATCTTGTAGTTTTGACGTATCACATTGACTTGCTATAAAATGAGAAAAAAACGAACCAAATATAGTTGTTGAATGACCACCTCAACCAAAAATTAAGCTATTATTATTTAATACTAATATCTTCAATTCGCCCCCTAAAGTTTAAGCAAATTACATTTGAAGCCTTGCACTTGAAATAATTGAAATGGATGGCGGTGGGATTCAAACTCATGACCTTTCATTTGGTCTGACTCTGATACCATATTGAATGACTACCTCAACCGAAAGTTTAAGCTATTAGTGAAGTGTATCATTTGTCACTAATATCTCCAATAATAATGGTGATAAAGCATATAAAGTAAACTGGCATAATTCACTCTAGTATCCCCTTGAATGGCTCATAGATTTTCTATAATAATATCTCCCTAAAACTCACCTGAATAGTAATGGGAACCAGATCGAAGATTTGTGTTAAAGGAATTTAATATCTAATAACATTAATTTTTTTTTATGAGAGCACGACAGCGAATACAAGTGTTTTACATAAGGTGGGAGGTATTGTCTGCACGAAGGAAAAGGAGACTGATGATTCAATCAGAGCCTAAAACTTAACTCATGATTTTTAATTTGGAGTAAATACAAAACTTACTAAATTGAAAAGGAAACTATCTATAGCCATTGGACCCTAATATTTAGAGGGAAAAAATATGAATTGGAAAATATAAGAAGTTCATGAACAAATAAAATCACTAAAAATTCTAATAATATAGAAGATAAAACAAACAAGGGGCATTAAAATTTTTGCCATCAAAATAAAAATCACGGAAACAAGTTTATATAAATAAATTACATGAGAAATAACTTTTAATTTCATGTTATATTTGTCTACCATTAGACAACATAAAACCATTAGTCAAGTCCATCGATTGCCCTTATACTATCTCTGATTAATAAGGCCCC
>NW_012192955.1:365735-406343 GCF_000504015.1 Erythranthe guttata
AAAAAACAAAAATCAAAATTAAAATATAAAAAATAAAAAATAAATATCAAACTAGTGGATAATAGGTAGTGAATAGTGGGTGGGTACATTTGAGAATATAAAAAGAATGGGTTTCTCACTAATAAAAGAAAAGGAGCTGAACTCATCCTTATTAAAATAATGTTAGAGGGAGTTCTCACTAATAGTTCCTTAATTTATACCCCTAAAAGTTATAATGATGTTTTTACCCCCTCGGTAATTTGAGTTTCGTCCAAATATTAAACGAAAATAATAACGTCGGGACACAGTGCAATAAATAATAATGTTTTTAAGAAAGATAGTGTAAAAATAATTTAATCATGGGGCAATGTGCATATCGACGTATAATATAGGGGCCAAACTGTATTATACAATTTATTGCTGAAAAGAAAATAATTTAATATGTATTCGCGCAATTCTTTAACAAAAAATAATAATAATAATAATAATAATAATAATAATAATAAATTAAAGAAATAAAATAATTAAAACCAAATATTTTATCTACAGCAATTTGTTGTTAGTTGGTGGGCCGCCAAATGCGGGGCCGGTATAGCCCATGATGGCAGCGGAGGCAGCGGAGTCAACGCCGCCGGCTTCGCGGCCATAGGCAGCGGAGTCAACGCCGCCGCGGACGGGGCTAGCTGAATATTCAGATGATAGAGAATTGGGGTTCCCACCGTAAGAATCCTCCTGTGCGTCGTAGAAATCCTGGCGGGTGTTGCCGCTGCCGTGGGTGGCGGCGGCGGGGTGGTGGTGGTGGTGGTGGTGCTTCCGCTCGTACTCCGCCGCCTTTTCCGCAGCTTTGCTGACGTGGCGATCCATTGCAGCCTCGGCCTCTCTCGCCATTCTTACCTCGTAAGCTACTTGACCTTTCACTTTCGCCAATTCTTTCTCCGCCTGTCATATAATTCAAATTTGAACAACGAACGTAAAATTATAATAACGAATCAAGACAAATATTTGGCTTAATCTCATTTGGCACCCTTGAAATATAGTATTTTACACTTTGCACCTTTAAAAAAAGGTAATAGCACTTTGACCCTCGCAAAAAAGGTAATAACACTTTGCACAGTCGACACACAATAAAGCATTTACAATGCACCCCGAACTGTATTTTTAAAATTTAACGAAGGCAACTGCCTTTTATTGGGTTTCTTTTTTAAGGGAGCATAGTAATAAATTAAATTGTTATTTTATTTTATCATTCAACCTAATTTCGAGCGTACAAAGTGCGAAAATAAAATCTCACTGAGTTACTTAAAATCTATATTTTCTAAGAAAATAAAAACATAAATTTTTCACACTAAATCATTCGATTGATGGATCTTTTATTGTAATTGAATAAAATATTTTGTAGAAATCTTTGTAAGAGAATATAACTTTCAACTAACTTGATAACAAACTAGATTGAGTAATCTTACTTTTTGTGATAACAAAAAATAAATTGTAAATGTGTTAATGTGTTGTAATTTTATTTTTGCTCTTTGCAGTTTTGAAATAGGCTTCAAGAAATGATAGATTAAAAAAAATCGCTTTTACCTTTAAAGATACCACTAAAACTATTAAATTACCTTTATTAGCTTAAAAAAAAGGGCATCCGACGTGCATTGTGTATGCTTTATTATGTTTCGATGATGCAAAGTGATATTAAATCTTTTTAAAGATGCAAAACGCCAAAAAAACGATATATTTCAGGGGTGTAAAGTGAGATTAAGCGAAACTATTTCAAATCACAAATATTACCCTTTCCTCCTCTTTTGCTTCAGCCTTGGCTTTTCGCATTGCGTTTATGTCACTCAACTTTTCCTTGATGGCCTGCATTTTTCCTAACTTTAAATTTTATAATTTTCTACAATAATTAATTAATAAGTGTATTTGAAACAAAAACTAACAAGTGAAATGTATTTATATATAGAGAATGGCTTGGATGATAGTTATATTCGACCCTTTTTTTCTCCTGTAAATTAGATCTAATTTAATTTATTAAAAAATAATGGTTGACATAGATGACAAGTGTTGACCATGGAGACTTTTTTTCTTTGCAAATGAAGTTGGTTTTTAAGTAGTGGTTATAAGAAGATGGAGTTCTTGAAACTCATATAATCCATTCTTTAAAGTAAATTAAT
Organism: Erythranthe guttata; assembly: GCF_000504015.1. The sequence goes on from NW_012192955.1 coordinate 367,883, forward strand.
AGTATAAATTATAACAATAGACGACACTCGGATGTATTCGAATTCCCGACCTTTTTTTTAATAATGGATTAAACGTTTCACGGTATATAATGGAAAACGACAACCTGAAAGTATATTCATCAGGCCTCGTTCGGTTGGGAAGATTAACCATGGACAAGTAAGTAATTGGACTTTGTTTAATGTTACAATAAATTAACCATGATCAAGTAAATAATTGGACTTTCTTTAAAGTAAATTAATCGTATAAATTATTACAATAGACGACACTCGGAGGTATTCGAATTTCCGACCTTTTTTTTAATAATGGACGAAACGTTTCACAATTTATAATGGACAACGACAACCTGAAAGTATATTCATCAGGCCTCGTTCGGTTGGGGTTTGGTATCGCAGATAACTTATCGGGTCGACCAACAAATATTATCTTGCCTTATTTCCCTTTACATGGAGCATTTTTGTTGAATTTTTTAGGATCCGATAGAATAATTGAATTTTCATTAGATTATTTAATCTTATCTTGACGACTAAACGAGGTCTTAACAGTTTATTTCATAAGACAACCTCATTTTACCCTCATGTTATTTTTATTACCAAACTTCTTTATGATGCAATTTATTTTAGCAAACCATCCCCCCAAAAAATTCATCATTTAGGGGTGCTTTATAATAATATTAATAATACGAAGGATCGTTTAGCAATTTGTAATGAGATAAGTAATTTGTAATGAGATAAGTAATTGATCGAGAGATAATTAAAGGCGAAATAACTAATCAGAGGGATAGTTTAGTAATCTTATTTATTTTCCATAAATTGAACATTCATTTTCTTTAAATATGTTTACACTGTTTGTACTCTGCGCATTTGAAGTTGTACAATTATGTGGCAAAACTGAATTGATTCTGTCAATAGCAAAAATAATTCAATTACTTTTGCGGTTCTTATTACTGCCACTGCCACTATCACTACCATTCAGCAAACCAAGGCGCGTCGGTTCTGCGAGTACAATGGCTTCTACCCATGAACAAACCACCGATCAGGTAAATTTTGAATTTCACTTTTTCACTTAATTTAATTTTTATTTTATTTTAATATCCTGTTTGAAATAAAGTTTAAATTACAGCTCCATGTTATCTTCAATTTTTATCTCGTTTTTTGTTTTCGTTTAAATTTAGGAATTAGGTTTCGATTTATTCTGGAATTTTCACTTTGGTTCTTTTTTTTGATTTGTTGGTAATTTTAATTTGATGCTTGAATTATCGTTTAAAATTAGGAATTATGTTTTGATATATTCTGGAATTTTCAGTTTATTATCCAATTTTTTTTTATTTTTTGATTTGTTGGTAATTTTAATTTGATGCTTGAATTATCGTTTAAAATTAGGAATTAGGTTTCGATATATTCTGGAATTTTCAGTTTATTGTCCAATTTTCTATTTTTTATTTATTTTGGGATTTGTTGGTAATTTTAATTTGATGTTTGAATTATCGCGAATTGTGTTGAAAAGCGAATGATTTTGATAGGTTTTGGTGGAAGAGAAATCATCTGCGAGAATTTTCACGATGAACAGGCCTAAGCAGCTTAATGCACTTTCTGCGGCAATGGTATGTATTGAGTTATCTGTGAATCATTGATATTACTATACAAGTTAATCATTTAAATGTAAAAATCGTAATAAAAATTATGCATCGAGCTGCTGCAGAACAGTTTATTTAGATTAGTAGGTGTATATATATGTAGATATATGCATATATGTATATTTATAACAGATTTGATACTGATTTTGTTGGCCATTAATCATTCTCTGAGCTGAAAATGGGCTACTGAATATCGTTTGTTCATTTTACTTTAGGTGTCTCGTTTATTGGATCTCTTTCTTGCTTGTGCCGGAGATTCTTCTGTCAAATTAATTATTTTAAAGGTGAGCTAATGTTGGCGGATTCTATGAATTTTTTTTATTTTTTATTTTTTTTATTTTCTTTTTTTTTTACGTCTCACTTTCTGGCCATGACAATAGGGAAAGGGAAGAGCATTTTGTGCTGGAGGTGATGTTGCAGCAGTTGTTCATGATATTAATCAAGGTAGATAAGCTGATGTCACAAGATGTCAAAAGTGAGACTTATCTTGGATATATAAATAGAATTTCACGAACATTGTATAATTAGATTTGATAATTTTTTTTAATAATTATTTAAGACTAATATTAGCATCTTTTATTCAATAACGAAAGGCTCTTGCCTTGCAGTAGATGATGCCTGATGTTTTGTATGAGCGTCAGGTAATTGGAAGAGGGGTGCAGATTATTTCAGAAAGGAATTTACGATGAATTATGTGATGGCAACATACAGTAAACCCCAGGTGCTAATTTAGAAAGAAAAAAATCATGTTAGTTTGCTATTTTTATTTTTTCTTATTTTTTATTTGTAAAATGCATCGAAAGGTTTCGATTCTTAATGGAATTGTCATGGGAGGAGGTGGAGGTGCTTCTATACACGGTAGATTCCGCATTGCTACAGAGAATTCGGTACTTATTCTTTTTCTCTTTCTCGATATTATTATGTGAGTTTCTTATCTTTACTGGATTGTGTTTGTTTGTTATTTCTAATGTATATGCATGTATATAGATATTTTACTACAGAGTCCTATGTTTATACAATATTTGTTTATCTTCTTGCAGCTTTTTGCTATGCCTGAAACAGCTCTTGGACTTTTCCCAGATGTAGGTGCTTCCTACTTTTTGTCAAGACTCCCCGGTTTCTTTGGTAATTACTGTTACGCCCTCGTGTTTTTTTTTTTTCATATACCATTTCTTTGAGGTAGATTAGCACAAGCATTTCCGATTGTTTTGCAGTATAGTCGTTACTTTTTCTCTTATTAACTGTGATCTTGAAGATCATATATTTTTCTTTTATTGTTGGCTTTATCCAAATTTTTTTTTTCTTTACTTTAGCGTTGATTTGTGTCGTTTCTTGCAAATTGCACTTTTTCTTTGTCAGGAGAATATGCTGGTCTGACAGGTACGAGGTTGGATGGCCCTGAAATGCTTGCATGCGGTTTAGCAACTCATTTTGTTCGATCAGAGGTATATAATAATTCATCCCAAATGCGGTGAAATTCAATCTTTTTCCCACATATTTATTCCTTGATTATTTTATTATTATTTTTTTTCCGATGGGCAGAAATTGCAATTATTAGAAGCAGCACTAGTTAAAGCAGATTCCAGTGTTCCTGCTGTTATCTCTTCTATTATCGATGAGTTTTCAGAAATACCTGATTTGAAAAGGAATAGTGCTTACCACAGGTAACATATTCCAGAGTATATTATACCATAATGTAAAAGAATAGTGCTTACTATTTTTGAATTAATGTTATTTAATTAAACGTAACAAATATTTACTTGTTTTGTTGTAATTTTATTCTAATACCCCCTAAAAAACAATTTTCGGGGTACATGCAGGTTGAACATCATTAATAAATGCTTTTCCCGAAGAACAGTCGAAGAGATTATATCAGCCCTTGTAAGATAGATGACTAGCGCATTAGTTTTTAACTTGTGATTCTTTCTTGCTTACGCAACTTTTAAACTCTTTACGTATTTAGGAGAGAGAGGCTGATGAAAAGAAGGATGATTTTATTACTTCGACAATTCAGTCGTTGAAGAAAGCATCCCCTACGAGCCTCAAAATTTCTCTTAGATCGGTATAGATCACTAAGCATTCTTAATTTATTATTTATTTATTTATTTAGCAATACGCATGTGTTATATAAAAACTAATGTGCAAAATATTGGATATATATTTTTCGTGTATTGATATCCAGATTAGAGAAGGAAGGCTACAAGGTATTGGCAACTGCCTCGCTCGAGAATTCAGAATGGTTTGTCATGTGCTGCGCGGCGAAATCAGCAAGGATTTCGTCGAGGTACAAAAAGGACCTACTTAAATATTATTTTTACTATATAAACTCATTTTAAACTAAAATTCTAATTATTCTAGTCCAAATTTCAGGGTTGCAGAGCTATACTGTTGGACAAGGACAAAAATCCAAAGGTGCATTTTTTCCTTTTGCATTTATGTATCCTGCTAAAAAGTTAAACTTGTAATTAAGTATAATAATTAAAAAAAACTTAGAACCAAGTATATATAAATAGACTTTTCAGCTAAAAGTTTTTTTTTTAATTGTCATTTTGCAGTGGGACCCGTCGAGGTTAGAGTCGATTAGTGATGAAATGGTGGATCGTTATTTCTCCAAGATGAACGAAGATGACTGGGAAGAATTGCAACTCCCGGTTGGATCAAATTTGCTTCCGTATGCCGTTGCTAAGCTTTAAATTTTATTATTCTTGATGGCTTTTACAATAACGGGAGATTTTTTTTAAGTTCATAAATTGTTTCAAATTCAGTAATGAAAATCGGGTTTATTGTATTTGATAATCTAATGCCATCGTATATGGAATTCTCGGAGTGAAATAACGGTTCACACCTTTTTGTTATGGATGGACACGATATCTTTGGCCGTTGTAAATCAACAATTGTGATCAAGGGATTTTCGAAACCTTCCTTCAAAGTTCAAAATCAACCAAAATAAGAATGGAAACTACTCTGGCCCAAACAAAATTTATAATAATTTCTCTTACAAAATTAAATAATTTAGGGCAAATTACGGCCACCCCTGAGTTATGGTCAAATTACGAAAACCCCTTCATGTTTGCTCATGTTTGGATAATTACAGCCACCCTTTAACTATGTTATTATCTTACAAAAATACCCCTCCAGAGGTAAATTTAAGGATGTTAATTCGGTAAAGCCGAATCAAAATTTCGGTATGCCAACATTTTATATCGTTTACCGGACTGAATATACGATTTGGTTCGGTAAATAACCAAATTAAATAAATTTTACGTAAAAATATTTAAAAGGAGGGGGTGGCTGTAATTACCCAAACAAGAGGGTTTTTTTGTAATTTGGCCATACCTTGGGGGTGGCCGTAATTTGCCCAATAATTTAACATAAATTTTATCTGTATTTAAACAATCAATTAGAAGAATTCCATGTTCAAACCAGAATGAATGGCTTTCAAAATTATTGTGGAACAGGGTCTAAAGTGTAATGGCCAAGCCTTCCTGTACGATACAGATTAAGCAACTTTCGACTTACTCTACAATATTTACATTCTTCCGATTCTAAACGAATATGAAAAGCTTTTAACAGAACCTCTAATTCTTCTTCGATTAGTCGTGCAAAATCTTCTCCGTTTTCCAAACAACCCGCAAAAGAAGAAACTGCATCAAAAAGTGTTCGTCGAACATTGTTGACTACGAAATCCTGCATTTACATTTATCAGAATACCAGCAGTGGCAAAGTCGAGATTTGTTTCAACAAAAAAAAAATAAAAAAAAATCATAATTTGTACCTGAGTGTGATCACTTGGATATTGTTTGTTTCGTCTTTTGTTCGGACCGGAAGTACCTTCATTATTAGTTAATACTTCGCCGACAGTTTCGACACGAGGTAACTTTCCCCATGGCTTGTATTCGTCACTCAAGTTCAAAATCGAAAGAAAATATCGAGCAAGTTCGATTTCACCGACTACAGTATCTTTGATTGCTCCTGCAATTTTTTTTCAAAACAAAAGGCACTTCTCTTTTAATGTTTTCTATTTCTTGATTTTTCTTTTCTATTTACACACACACACACACACACACACACACACACACACACACACACACACACACACACACACACACACACACATACATATATGGTGATCTGACCTGTTAAAGCAAGCTTGGAGCAGACGTGATCATCGCTGACATCAGGAGGCAATACACCTGGAGTGTCTAAGACGTATATATTCGGATGGCTAGCAATCTGCAGTTCAAATAGGCTGCTTCAGCGAAGTATATACTTAAATATATATACAAAATAATCCTTCAAAAAAAAAAAAACGACAACCTAGGATGGGTTACTTGCTAGTTTTGTACGTGGTTTTCTAGTTCATGTTTGTTCATATTTATAGATGAGTCGAAGGAACTAGAAATAAGTTAATATCAAAAGTAAACAACCAATAGGCACGAAGGAATATCACCAAGAATCAAATTACAACTGAGGCTAAACACGAGCTAATTGCAGTCAAAACCTGTAGATTTTTTCAGCAAAAGAAATTAGTCGAACATTGGAAAAACACAAAAAATTATGCACGTGGATAAAACTGCAAGCAAACCTTTAAGCTGCTTATACTTTTCGTGTCCCCTGGCTGTGCACTCACGACAGAATGTTTTAACTTTCCTTTCTCTGCAAAACAAAAAAATTAATAATTAAAAAAGATGTTCAGTATCGAAAAGAGTGATAAGACTCAAAAAAACAAAAGTAAGTAGTAATTTTGTAATAATAGGTATTAACGAAGAAATAATAAATACCTGCTGCAGCAATCCTTCCTATCTGATGCAAAGAGTTGGCTAATGCCGATTTGCCAACATTAGGAATACCAACTAGCATTAATGATATCGCATGTGCAGAATCGTCATTTTTCTTCAATTCTCGGACTCTGGCTTGTATGAAATTCAGGAACTGCATGTCGTTAAGTTTTGATACACAAGGCATTAACAAGTTACTGTCTTTTGAACATTCAGTCGTCTACTTTTCGATAAAGAATTTTAACAGAAAAATCGGATTTTTTTACAACATTAATAGAAGTATATGCCAAACGAAGTTTTATTCAAAATTAACAAGACCTAATTACAATCTGAACGCAACTGCATAATGAATTCATTTTGAGTAATTAAATCATGGAAAAATATTGCAGATTCACCTCTTTTATATTCTCTCTGTTATGTGAATTTACTCCGAAAGCCATGCATTTTTGCCCCTCAAAAAACCTCACCCATTCCTGTGAAAGAAGTTAGATAAGATAACTTCTGATCGGAAATAAAAATATTTAATATATGAACAAAGTCAAAAGGAAGATAAATAAATTACCTTCGTTTGGGTGCGATTAGCAAGATCCATCTTATTCAGCACGATGATTCGCCTCGAAGAAGATGAATGTTTTCTCAATTGCAAATATTCTGATGACAGCGGAATCTAAAAGGCGAAAATAAAGTAAAAATATCAACTAGGAAGAAAAAAAAAAGTTTGTTTACTCATTATTCCGATTATGGAATTTATGCTGCTAATAATAACTTCGGATAAATCCTGATTTTGAGTCCGAAATTTCCAAAGTCCGTGTCACGAAAAAAACCGCAGGCGTGCGTAAAAGAAGTCGACAAGTACAACAACACGAAATATTCATTCAGGCATTTCAACAAACACCATGTGGGGAAAATGTAGGAGAAGTGTACCCTGGCATCTCTGACTTCAAGTACAAGATCGACTAGTGGGATCCGCTCGGCGACGGCGCGTGAGGCGGCGGCCATGTGCGGACTGTACCACCATTCTGAGCTTTTGCTTTCGGCCACCGCCTTCACTGCTTTCCCTATCTTTTGAATCAGACTATTCGTTGCCGCCATTAAACGGTTTTAATAATCCCACAATGTAAAAGTAGAACGAATAAAACGACATAGTTTTGTACATATCTTCTTTTGGGAAAAACACAGTTTTCGCCCCTCAAGTTTGCACCGATTACACATTCGGTCCCCCATTTTCACAAAAAATACATTTGGTCCTTATGTTTCAAAATTTCAACATTTTTAGTCATTTCCGTCAATTTTCCCGTTAAAACTAACAAAATCAAGCGTGTGTCCATCACTGCCTTATATTGTTTCTCCACGATTCACTGAACTGATTGTCAAAGTGCTAATGCCGGGAAATCTTTCCCCGACACTCCTTTTTGCAGGTCTCTTAGAACGTATGGACTCTTCGTAAGCCCGATCCATATCTTCAATTTGTGATTGAGCCTTTTAGGCTATATCAATTTCAATTTCTGAATAGAATACCAAATAATGCAAGTTCTTTTCCAAAAATTACATTTGTAATGACACTATTATGTATCTTGTAGGAAAAAATAAAGTTTTCATCCCTCAAGTTTGCACCAATTTCACATTTGGTCCCATATGTTCACGGAAAACAAATTTAGTCCTTTATGATTCAAAAATTCAACGATTTTAGTCATTTTCATTAATTTCCCGTTAAAACTAACGGAATCAAGTGTGTGCCCACACTGCCTTAACTAACGGATTAACGGTAAATTGAAGAAATGACCAAAATTGTTAAATTATTGGAACATGGTGGACCAAATGTGGTTTTTTTTATCATGGAGGACCAAATGCAAAATTGGTGCAAACTTGAGGGCTGTAATTTCTCCTTATCTTATATTACACGTCTATAAAATAACCAATTTTATGAAAAACCCACCTGCACTTTATTTGGTGAAACTATCTATAGAAACAATTCACTAACAAGAAAATGAAAGATATTCACCAATCTTGCTGCTAATTTTGAACGACTTCTCGACAAAAAAAAGTCGAAGAAATAATGAAATACAAGTCTAGATCACAACCGAAAACGAGCTTACAATCATCAAAATTTCGCAATCAGCAACAAAGAGCTCAAAGATAATAATGCCATTACACAAAATAAAAGAAACAAACGTATAATTCGACAAAGCATACTTCGTAACTATTACAGAGAAACAGTTCGCCTATAAAGTATTTCATCGTCACTCTCATCCTCTTCGTCCTCCGACACAATATCACCCCCCGGAAGTTCCAATTTGCCCCCCATGAAAAACGAGGGGCCGTTACTCTCCGCCTCGATATACGCCCCTTTAATTCTCTCCTCAAATCTCTGATCACTACAGTTCAAAAACCAAGCCAACGAACACCTAATCCCTTTACTCTGCAATTTCAAATACCTCGGTTTAATTCTTGATTCTAAGCTATAAGTCAAATACTCGGGAAACTCGACTAACTCCTTCAACGGCCTCCCGATTTCGCTCTTGAAAAAGTAGTAACTATTCTTCATTAATCCAACTTGAAGTGCAACTAATTGAGGGCACTTAATCACCATTTTCGCCACATCTTCAACAAGAATGCCTCTTCCAAGCAAGAAATCGATCGATTTCATAATCAAGTTTTGATTGAGGCTCACAATCTGAGGCATTTTCTCGACTACACGCGCGAATCCGTCAGGGTCGATTTTGAGCTTCAAGTTGAAAAAGTATTGCTGCGAAGAAAGCTTGGCCTTTAAAGGCAAACCGATTATTTGCGGATACTGCGCAATAATCGATGCTAGTAATTCTTTTTTAACACCGAAACTCAACAAACAATCGATATTCGGTTTCACGGTCTCTTCGAGATTATACCCGAGTATATAAGCCCGTTTTTCGAACATTCTACACAAGATCTTCTTAGGCAAACCGAACGAAATCAAGTAATCGACAAGCGGCTTAATCATAGTGCCGACTCTCATACCTAATATATACGGATACTGCGTTATCATAGGTCCGATATCTCTCGGATTAACACCTATACTAACCAAGTAAGCAACCGAAGTACTCATTGTACCTTCGAGCTTAAACCCTAGCAACTCGGGGTACTTCATCAACACATATCCAAGATCCTGTTTCTCCACATCGAGCCCACGTAAAAACCTAACAACCGGCACGAGTTCCACCACAACACTCGCGTGGAGGCACTGCGGGTAATTCTTGACGAACTCGCCCATTCTCGCCCTCGGAATCCCGATTTTTTCCAAGTAACCTAAAACAGGGATTATGTTTTTTCTCACACTGCATCCAAGCATTAACGGGTACTCATTCATGTCGTCTATCGTTATACCGATTTTCTGTAGAAACTCGACGCGCTCGCGCATTACATCGACCGTGGACGGCAATTCGAGCTCTTCGAGTTCGTCGGGGATTATGCCCATGGATTTTAAGTAGTCGCAGATTATGACACGTGACACGAGCTTCTCCTTTCGGCCTTGGATTACTCCCCATGTGACGGAGGGCATTTCGTATTCGGGGAATTTCGATGATTTTGTGGAGTAGGGTTTTTGTTGTTGTAGGCACGGGGTTGATTTAGGGTTTTGCAGGGGTTTAGGAAAGGTGGTAAAAATTGGATTTTTGGGGGTTTTGCAGAGAGTGGATCTTAATTGCTGGGTTTTTCTTAAAGCGGCGGCCATTTTTGGGTGAAAACCTAGCTCAGATTGAACTCAAAAAGTTTTGATTTTTATTCGAGGTGAGGGCATTACTGAAATTAGTGAAGAAATGCTTGTGCGTGAACAAACGAATGTGAATAAGAAGAAGGTTTTACCTGTGATTGCAGAAAGAAGAAAGTTCGGCCATGGCGGAAACAGAGATTGGGGTTTACGAAGAAGAGAGAATTGGGCCTATTGATGGGGAAAGCTGAAAATGGATATACTGACCCGAGTATTTATTCGACCCATTTAAAAATACCCGTACCCGGCAAAAATACCCGTAAAAAAGATTAAAATTCATTTTGCAGTACTATGTGAAATATGTGAAATGTATTATTTATGCCCTCATGCATAATAAAACATCAGACATCCCCTATTTTTAACCGTCAATCATCTAATTTTTAACGGGTTAAATTTGAGTGTCTAATGACTCTTTTACCTTGTTTTATGTCTGATATAATCCCTAATTTTTTTAGGTGTATTTTTTGTGGATTGTTGACGATTTTTTGCGAACGATCAAATTATGTTTTTGTCGATTTTAGGGATTTTTCATTTTTTTCTTTGGGGATTTTTTCAGTATAATATGAAAAGCTTTGTTTTTAATTTGCTATTCTTTTATATGGTTTTATTTCAATTTTACGGTTTCTTTTAGATTTTAAGGCTTTTGGTTTTCTTTTTCGTGAGTTTTACATTTTTATTTATTTGACATTTCAGTTTTTTATAAGAAAAACGGCTGAAAATAGTAAATAAAAATGACTGAATAAAGTGAAAAAACAGGGTCGAAAAAAGTAAAAATTCTGATGAACATTTGTCAAAACTAAGCAACATATATATAGAATATGTTTGGGATATTTTCATCAAAAAAGTCATTCTTTGCAATAGTCGGTCAAAGGGTTTGACTAACGGAAATTAGGAAAAAGGCTAACGGCAGGGGGTGTCTGATGTTTTCTTTACATTAGGGGGTAAAGATACATTTCACATAGTACAGGGGCGCAAAATGAAATTTACCCTAGAACTTATACTAATTTAATTAAAATCAATATATATTTACTTATTTTAGTAATTTTCTATGAATAATTCTTAAAAAAATCAAGTGCGATGCCCCCGAATTCCCGAATTTTGGCTAATTTATTTTTGCAAAAAATCGTCCACATATAAAATTATCCCGATCCGCCCCGGATTATCTTCCGAGCAAAAAAAATAATTTCCTTAAATTTCGTACATTAGAGTATATAATATATATCTACATTTACTTTTTAAATTGGACAAAATTATGAATATTCATCATATATTATACTAATATTTGTAGTTTAAGGAAAAATCCCAACTTAGAATTACAAAATGTAGTTGGAGAATTAAGTTCTATACTAAGAACAAAGCAACATTTTATTTCTCATAAATCAAAAACAAAATAAATAGAGAGCTCTTATATTAATTAATCTCCTCTCTCTACATCTTATGCAGACACTCTCCTTATTCTTCCTAGGCAGTTGTCCTTCGGCCTCGTATGCGGCAAGTACATCATCGGACTAGCTGGATTATGTCGTTCGAGCCTTCAAAAAAAAAATAATAAACACAAAATAAAAACCATTTCGATATTAAATCGAAGGAGAAAAGAACGGATAGTAACTCACTCGTAATTCAAAAGAAAATGATGAAGGAAGATAGATATCTCGATTTTGGCGAGATCATTTCCGGGGCATAATCTACTTCCACCGCCAAATGGAAGGAAATTTCCGGCTTTAGGTGTAAATCCCTACAAATAAATTTAAATTATATAAGAAAAATTATACCGTAAAATCTTCATAAATTGCTAAGTAATAATAATAATTATTGGTTTCAAAACTCACATCCCATCGAGAAGGATCGAATTTCTTCGGTTCGACGTATGTTTCGGGATCAAAATGAACACTCCTAAACCAGACCAGAACTTTCCATCCCTTAGGAATTGTGTAACCTAAGAAACAAAATAAAAAATGTGAACTTCAATTTTTCCTAAATTTATTATTATTGCTGCTAAATTATAAATATTAAAAAGAATATATGAATCAAAAAAAAAATTAGCATATATATACCGCAAACGTGGACATCTTTCTTTGCTTCTCGGAAGACAACAAGTGAGAATGTGATCACACGAAGTGTTTCATCGATTACCTGTTAAAAGATGCTCGGAAAAAAAAAGAGTAAATTTCGAAGAAATTATATATATTATAAAAAATAATAAAAAAAAAAGGCGGGAAACCTTAGAAAGATAATCCATTTGCCGTATTTCTTTAAGCGAAAGACCGTTTTGATCAGCCGACCTGTTCTTCACAATCTCCTCTTGCTCAGCCTGAATTATTATTCATGAGAATATCAAGAAAACGAAGTCCAAAATATTAGCTTTTCAATGTCGTCTCGATTACGAATTAGGACAATAATAAATATATTAATTATGTAATACTCCATCTGTCCCGTATTATTTGACTCTTTGAATCATTAATTGCACTGTTTTCGATTTTACCATTTATCGCTCTTAATTAATCAACTGAAAAACAATTAATCAAAAGGGTATTTTAGTGATTTCCTAAGTTCTTTTTGCTATAACCTATGCACATTTATTGATTTTCTTAATATTTGCGCAACAAAAAAAACGACATATAGAGTAATAATAGTATTAAGTACATACCTTGGCTCTTTTGAACACGTCGGGATGCTTCTGAAGAAAAAGGGTGGCCCACATAGTGATGTGCCCCGAAGATTCGTGGCCTGCGTTTAAGTACATAACTAAAACATCGATTATTTCTTCGTCGTCCAATTTTCGCCCATTTTCATCTTCAGCTTCCATAAGAGCATCCATCATATCTTTCTTAGCCTTCGGGGGGTTTTCGCCCCTCAGATTCCTTCTAGAAGTTACTGTGGCTTGAAGAACTTCCACGAGCTTTTTACGTGCCTAAAATTGTAAAAAGCCCGATTTTAAACGCATAAAAACCGAAATTTGTAATAACAATGCTCGTATATGTAAAAAAAAAGACTAAAATAACCTTTATTATTTAATGAGTTGATAAAAAGGAGTTAATGTTTAATAGAGTTCGATTAATAAGGGTAAAATAAGAAAAATGTATTTAATGCATTATTAAAATCTAGAGTGAAAAATAATATGGAATAGTTTTTTGGGCAAATTACTGCTACCAATGAGTTATGGTCAAATTACGAAAACCCCCCTCAACTATCTATTATCTTACGAAAAAACCCCTTCATGGATAAATTTAGGGATTAAATCGGTAAAACCGAACCGAAATTTCGGTACGCCAACATTTCATACCATTTACCGAACTGAATATACGATTTGGTTCGGTAAATAACCGAATTACATAAATTTTATGTAAAAATATTTAAAGGAATGGGGTGGCTCAGTGGCTGTAATTACCCAAACAAGAGGAGTTCTTTCGTAATTTGGCCATACCTCGGGGATGGCCGTAATTTACCCTAGTTTTTTTTAGGAACGATATATAAAAAGACTAAAATACCCTTTATCATTTAATAAGGGTAAAATATGAAAAAAAGTATTTAAGTATTATTGGAACTCTAAAGCGACAGATAATATAGAACATATGTAATAGTAGTTTTATATGCGATTAACGAAAATCGGACCTTAAGAGCAGAGTGGTAAGCAAAACCCGGTATATTAATCGCCATAGCCCTAACGCCATAGTTCAACGCGGTGTATTCTCTCTCCAAAACCTCCATAACTTGCTCGCTCTCGGAGCTCATAAAAATGTGCATGATTATTGTGAACGTGAGCTTTCGGAGTTCGGTTAAGAACTCGATTTCTCCCATTTCCGACCATTTCTCTAGAGCAGTTACGACATTATCTTCGATGTATTTCATGTACACGGACAATGCTTCGTTTCCGTTTACGGGGGCGGAGGTTAATTTACGAAGCCATTTGTGCTCTTCGTCGGAGATTCCGACGAATGATTTTTTTCCGATTAGGTTTACTGTGGATGTGGGCCATCCTGGTTTGAAGGCCTCGTCGTCGGTTAGAACTTTTCGGCATGCTTCGGCTGTGGTGACTATGATGCTGGGATTGCCGAACATGTGTACCTTGTACATTCCGGTGTGTCCGAACCTGAAAAATAAAATTAAAAATTAAAAAATTGTGGATTCTTGATCATTTTCGTGATCGAAAATTGTCTAGGGTAAAATTGGACAAATCGAACAAATTTGGTGTACATCAAAATTTAAAAGGACACATAATATGGGACAAAAAAAAAATCTTGCTTGCTACAACGTCACTTATAAACAATCGGAGGGAGTACCTAAATTCGAAAAGGTCAACTTTTCGCCGAAAAAAGTTAGAATTCTTTCCGAAAATCATAATCTTGAAAGATTTCAAGAAATATTGCCACCTTCAATTTGTGATCATAAAAATGGTTTTCTGGTTTTCAACCAACAAAATGTACCCTTTTCTGCACACACACACACACACAAGGGGATTCTTGAATATTTCAAGAAATACTGCCACCCTCAATTTGTGATCATAAATGGTTTTCAATTCAACCATCAAAATGTACCCTTTTTAGCATTTTATCACACACACACACACACACACAAGGGCAATCTTGAAATATTTCAAGAAATACTGCCAACCTCAATTTGTGATCATAAATATGTTTTCAATTCAAACATCAAAATGTACCTTTTTTCTGCATTTCATCACACACACACACACACACACACACACACACACACACACATATATACACATATACAGAGAGAGAGAGAGAGAGAGAGAGAGAGAGAGAGAGAGAGAGAGAGAGAGAGAGAGAGAGGGGGGGGTTAGGGGAGGGGGGAGAGAGAAAGATGATGGATGATGACCTGTGAATAAAGTCGGAGAGGAAAGAATCAGGATTGGTAGACTTGAAAGCTCTGAGGAAGGACCACATATTACCAATGAAAGGCCAACCAAAATCACCTGGTGGCAGTTCATATCTCCTCTCCCCCAATTTCCTCTCACACCACCAACTATTCACACTCCTCATACCCCTTTTCAAAATCAACAACCCTAATAAACAACAACACCACCCCACTAACAACAATCCCCACCCCATCACAAAATAATTTTTTTTTTTTAAGATTTAATTTTTTATCAAGAAATGTGATCAAGATTGCTTTTATATTGTTTAATGAGACAGAAAAAAAAAAAAAAAAAAGTAGAACAACAACTCCTCCAACCCAATCACCCCCAAAAAAAGAAAAAAAAAGATTAAATTTTTTTCTTTCAAGAAATCAAGAAATATGATAAAGATTGCTTTTTTATTGCTTAATGAGACAGAAAAAGGAAAAGTAGCAAAGATATAAATTATATATATACAAGGGGAGATGTGGGTTTAACAAAATAAATAATAAAAATATGGTCTTTGAGAAAGCTAGGGTGGATGGGGGTGGGGGATGATCTTGCTGCCGGCCTAAATCTAATGGTTTTGTCTTGTTGTTTAGAGCAGGGATTCTCTTTGTTTTTGGAGATGATTTAAGCAAAAAAGAAATAAATGAAGTGGATGATCACAGGTTGTAATAACAAAGTGTGGATTTGGTTAATTGCTGTTCTTTTGTTTATATTAATAAAGTATGTACGGAATCCCACTTAACACTAATTGACAAGATCAGAGGTGGCAGCTTAATAATTTAAGAAAAAATATTAAAATTAAAATTACATTTTCTACCCAGAATTCATTGTAATCGGATTAAAATATGAATATTATTGTATCTGTTGTTACAAGTAGACATGCCTATCGTTCGGTTCGATCGGACTGGGAATTAACTCGTTGACCACATGATGGTTAGTTGTTGACCATAAATCGACCCATGAACTGTGAACCGGATCGTGTAATGCGGATCGTTACGGTTCACTGTTTTCTAAAGCAATGACATTAATTATGCTTGGATTTTGTTTTGAACAAAATGCACTTCGCCCCTTAGAAATTTCCTCCCAACAAAATTTTGTTACAATTGCATTTTGCCCAAAATTATAATTTTCGGTGTATTTTTCACCGGAATGGCCATGAATCAATTCAATTGAAGGGCATTTACGTCATTTTAGGGATGAATCGCCGTAGTAACTGCTAACTGAAGAAGAAATTGAAAATTCTCGTGATTTTGAGACTACAATACGCACGCACAATTCATTTTCGGGGGAAAAAAAAACCCTAATTTTGTTTTCCGTCTACTAGAAAATATAACGATAGTAGAATTCAAATAGAACAATGAAATAACTCAAATGCCTTGAAATGAACAGATAAATGTCAATTCCAATGAAAAATAAGCCGGAAAAATTCTAGGGGTGGTGGTGGTGGTGTTCAATTTATACGGAAGAAAGTGCAAAAACAGAAAAAAATATACGGGGCTGAAGTGCATTTTGTCTTTTTTTTGTGTACTAAAATAAAAGAGGATATGTAATATTTGTTTTGCTTTAGTTGTTGCAGGTAATCTATGAGTGGATTTTGGGTCATGCCTTGAAATATGTTTAGAATCTAATAAACCCTACATTTGTTAGTCTTTTTGCAGACATACACAATTCACTTATGTCTCCTCAATTCATATTTCATTGTTCTAAAGTGTGCCCACATTAATCATAGCAACTCACCATATTTGGATTTCGACACTTTGAAATGTTGTCATCTTTTCTTTTCAATTAATAATCAGCCATAAAATCCTCTCCTACGTGTCTAATGATCAATCATAGGGGGTGGAAATCGGGACAAAATCTTCGAATTCCGCCAGTTCAGATGCGAAAATATCTAAATTTGGAACCGTATTTTTCAATTTGTTGTTCCTACATGTTGTTTTATTTATTCCGTTTCCCCCCCCCCCCCCTCTTTTGAATTTTCTTGCGTTTTCCTGCAAAATTTTGAAAAAGATAGAAAAACTCTGCGAAAATTCATATCACATCCGAATTTGAAACAAGAGATTATACATACGAAATTCCCCGCCGATTCTAAGGCATTTCGAAATCTGTATAAATTTTTGTCTTCCGAATTTTTTGGGACGAAAATTTGAATCCATATTTTACTTCAGAAAAGAAATCTTCCGAAAAAAAGCCATTTCCGTCCGATTTCCACCTCTAAAGCGATATTCAATAAATCCCAACTTTCAAAATTTGGAATGAAAATATTGTTCAAAATTTATGTGGAGTTTATCCACTTGTTAAATGGCCGGCTCTATGAATTTTGTAATATAAAGTCTATTATTAAAAAAAGAAAATCAATTTATCCAAAAGAAATATATTTAAAAAGAAAAAAAAAGGAAGAAGATCAGAGCAGTTCAGTTGTCACGTTTCAATTATATTAATTTGCAGGCAACATGGGCCTTAAACAAATTAAGAATAATATAAAAAATAAAATACCCTATCATTCAAACCACCACTTTTGTTTTGACATCTTTAATCATTTATTTCAAAAAAAAAAAAAAATTTGTAATAAATTAAATAGTAGGTTTATTGGAAATGAGAAACCACATGGAGAGAAGGCAGCAGACAAATATATCATTCAAAAAGACTTTACAAAAACCACCAAAATCTATATATAGTCTATGAAAAAACAAAGACTTCATATATATCACTACTTGGCATAAGAATACAAAAACCATTCATGCATATCCCTTTTGAAGAAATAATAATAAATAAATAAATAAATAAGTATCTATTTAATTTTTATTAGGATAAATTAAGCTCACCCTTAGTTAAAGTCGAATTACGAAAAAATCTCTTATGTTTGGATTGTTACAACCACCCATCAACTATGAATCTTCTTACACATTAAATTCAACAGAATCTTATAGATTCCGTGGAATATTCTCTATTTTGTACTCGTTTTGTGTAAAAATACCATTTCTGATATCGCAATCTGATATTTACAAGCCAAGAGACACATTTTATGATTATCTTGTTGGGTAAATTACAACCATCCCTTGAGGTATGGTCAATTTACAAAAAAACCCCTCTTGTTTGGATAATTACATCTACTCCCCTCAACCATGATTTTTTCTTATACCTTCACCCTTATAGTATCAAATTCAACATAATCATCTAGATTTCGTGAAATGTGCTATAGTTTGTACTCGTTTTGTATAAAAATATAGTTTTTGATGCACCACAATCTGATATATTCAAGCCAAAAAACACGTATTATGATCATCTTACTTCAAAATGTGAAGTTCGAATGGAATAAATCGGATACAAAAGTGATAATATTTCATATAATCTCGAAGATTCCACTAAATTTGAAACCGCAAGGATGGACGTGTAAAAATATTTATAGTTGAGGGGATGGTTGTAATTACCCAAACAGGAGGGGTTTTTTTGTAAATTGACCATACCTCGGGGGTGGTTGTAATTTACCCTTATTTTGTTTCATAATGTGGAGCTCGAATGTGGTAAAACGAGTACAAATTAGAGAATATTCCACTAAATTTAACACAGCAAAAGTTGACGTGTAAGAAAATTCATAGTTGAGGGATAATTGTAATAACCAAACATGAGGGGTATTTTCATAAGTTGACTTCACCTAAGGGTGGTAGTAGTAAAATAGCTATGTAGCAAATATAACAAACAATATTACATGGTTAAGTGGTAATAAAGGAGCAATAAAATCAACTAAAAATCAACATAATCATTGATATATATTAATAAAATATTCATCATATTTTCACATTATTAGATAGTGAAGTTAATTACAAGTATTTATAAGATAAACCACAACACACCTTCAAACCCCAAGAGGAAATATTGTTTCATACAAGACAATATTTAATTATTTATCGTAAAATTTTACAATCGTAGTCGTATAATATTAAAGAGGTCCGATAATGTTTCATTAAGCTAACCGTGGACTTCGCCGGGTGGCAGTAACGGTAGCTCTTTCGCATCGGGCGAGGGCGAATAAGAAATCGAGATCAACTTAGACCTATATTTCTCGTCCCTATCTCGATTCGGAGATTCAACAAATTCGTCGCTATTTTTGTTGTTTTCCGGCGACATTTCATTAGCCGCCACGTCATCAGTGTCGTAAGAGATTGCGATTAGTGACTCACGAGTCATGTCCTCGGTTAGCTTCTTGCTAGCTTCCGTCTTATCCATAAAATTGGTTATTTTTCCTGCAAACATTTTAACGTAAATGGTGAAAAACTCCGGAGTTTTTTTTCAAGAAAATTCAATGAGTTTATTTATCGGGGTTTATTGCATAAAAGTCCCCGTGTTATTTTATTAGCAAAAAAGCCCCTATCATTTTTTTTTGCAAACTGCCCCCTAAAAACGCACTATTTAGCAGATAATGTGCTAAAAAGTGCTAATATTAATAACACGGGGAGGTTTTTTTTTTTTTTTTTTTTTTTTTAATCAATTCGATATAAAACGGTACTAAATGTGACAGAGCTAAGATTCGTCACAAAATTTCAATTAAAATAAATAAAATGCCACTAAACAAACAAAAACGAAGGCAGCAAAAACGAAAAACACGGAAGAAGAAGGCAATCAGATACAAGAATGTCTTAAAACGAACATCCAAGAACAAAAATGTCTCTAGTATTTAAAATGTCTCTAGTAATACCGTATATCATTTCCACTTCTTCATTTTACGTCTCAATAATACACACACATCAACTTATTTTGTATTCCACTTAGCACCATTTATCAACTTTCTCGACAAATTACGCTACATAAACACAAAGCAAACATCGCTTGATCAACTTATCTCGTCTAGATTAATTAGTTATGGACGACATTAGGACACGAAGATTTAAAGTTACTAATAATCCACTTGAAAAGAAGTAACGGTAATTCATATTTTCCTCCGTATTGCAACACCGAAAGTCAGTTACAAACTACCTAATCGCCGAACAACACAAACTCCAATACCCACAACTATATATATATATATATATATATATATATATATATATATATATATATATATATATATATAGAGAGAGAGAGAGAGAGAGAGAGAGAGAGAGAGAGAGAGAGAGAAAAATTCCAATTTTTATTGGTACATGGAATCAAACAACGAAGCAAAAACGGTATTCACGTATACACGTAATACTTACATATTAGTCTTTCTTTAGTATTAGCTAAACTTAAACAACCAAGAACACACGAAGAACGAGACTCGCGGATAATAGCAAACGAACAATTACACAAACACGCATCAATAAACATCACACAATTTCAAATAACAACTTGCACCAAAAAAAACGAAAACGGGCCCGAATTGATTATTTCCAGCAACATAAGAAATAAATAAGCTCATCAAAATATAATTTTCATTTCATCTGTCTCAAACCCCTTGCCAATTATGAGTATTTTTATTACCCTTGTCAATTCAAAAAAAAAAAATCAAAATCAAAATCAAATAAAATAGCAGGAAATTTTAGGGGAATCTTCAGAATCATGATCGGATATGTATCCCCAAAAGATAGAACAAAATCAAAGTCAAGCCAAAGTCAAAGCCACAAAAGCAATAAATATTTGCAGCTAAAGGAGAATGAAAATCGATCAAATACACAATCGGATTATCGCTAATACGAATATGAAAATAAATAAATAAATAAATGAATAGAATTGGAAATTTACCCGTTTGATCGAAATGAAATAGGGATTGTGTTCTTCTTAGCTTCTGGGTTTTGTCCGGAGGGGGTGAAAATAGGCGGACTACTATTGGTTGATCGGGTTTGTCGGAAAAACCTAAATTATATATTACTCGATTTTTAAGTACGGCGTCGTATTTGGTTTGTCACGTGAGAAAAGAATATACCGTTGGTGAGTTGAAAGTTGAATTTTAGTTGGGTCGCCAATTTTAGACTTGAGCCCAAATAAAGATTGGCACCCCATAATTAAAATGGGCTTTTAACAAGAGCTATATATTGGAATTTTTTATTGCGGCGTCACCCCTAATGTAAGGTTAAATTACGAAAAATACTCTTTTGTTTGGATAATTACAATCTACCTTTCAATAATGAATTCTTTTACGCGTCCACTCTTATAATTCAATGATTTCGTGGAATTTTTTCTAGTTTGTACTTGTTTTGTGCAAAATACAGTTTTTAATGCACCACAATCTTGTTTCAAATTTGTAACTCGAATGGGGAAGAAAGGTTACAAACTGGAAAATATTTTATATAATCTACAAGATTCTACTGAGTTTGACATCTCTAAAGGTGGACGTGTAAGAAGATTCTTAAGGTCAAATTACGAAAAATCTCATCATGTTTGAATAATTACGGTCAGTCTCTTCAACTATAAATTTTCTTACACGTTCAACCTTATGGTGTCACATTCAACAAAATCTTCTAGATTACGTAAAATGTTCTCTAGTTTGTACTCGTTTCATGCAATAATGCAATTTTTGGTGCACTAGAATCTGATATTAAAAATCAACACATCTTATGATCATCTTGTTTCAAAATGTGGAGTTCGAGTGGTGTAAAACGGCTACAAACCGGAGAAATATTCCCATAATATAGAACATTACACTAAATTTGACACTGTAAAGGTGGACGTGTAAGAAATTTCATAATTGATGGGTGGTTGTAATTATCAAATATAAGAGGGTTTTTTCATAATTTAATCTTACCTCAGGGGTTTGACCATAATTTACCATATGTTGTATTACGTCCTAACAAGGGGCATTTGGGGAAAACATTTATAGTTAATTTTCCATATTTCTTCTTTACCCCCACACCGGAGACGAGCAGAAGCACCATAAAGAGATGGCGGCGAGACAGAAAGCGGTGGCGGCGCTGCCGACGCTCATGCGAGCACTCCGGAAAGAAGCGGCGCCGCCGAGGCACCAGACGGCGCTGCCTTCGCTGAGAAGAGCATTCTCTCTCTACGATCAGATCAATCTCATCGATAATTTCCCCGACGACCAGCTCCGTTTCCAAGGGTATTTATTAACTCTCTTTCGTCAATTCAGTACATCGCTGTACCATTTTAGTTCATTTCCATAAGAATTTTGGTAAGAATTTGTGTCTGTCTGATAGGAATTTGTGTTAATTTCAAATATAAATTTTTTTTGGGCAAATTAGGTTTGAATAACTGTGTGTAATGTAAATTGATTATCTTCTCATGTAATTTATAGATGTGAGGTTTTATTAAGCAAGCAAATCGGTGCTTGGCATTTAAGCCAATAAACGTGTAAAGAGAACCTTCAATTTTAGCCTTTAGATATTAGCTTTCTTGAATCCAGTCTTGTAAATATATTAGAATTTTAGCGCTAGCCCTTCGTTATATTGTTACATACTTCTGTAATAGTTTGCGTGATTGATTGTCCTTGCATTGGTAGTATGGTACGACTCTTACGTACGTACGGAAAAAAATGGAGTTATGAATGATTTGATCTTTTACTTACCTTAATCTGATAAATATCAATATTTTGCGTTTCTCAGTCAACTTTTGAAGTAAAACTAATAACTGTTACACCTACTGATACTGTTATTCCCTTTACGCGAATTGTTTCACAGCTTAATTTTGAGTTGTACTAGGTTGATTTGGAGGCAATTCTTGCAACGGGCTAGCAAGATTGAAGTATTGCACTTTCATTACTTGCTCTATGTGTACAAATTATTGGTTTTATTTTAGTTTATGTATGTTGAGGAAGTTTATTATTTACAAGTTCAGGAACTGCTGAACCTGCCTTTTATTGTTTATAGAAGCGATTAATTCCAACCTTTGTTCGGTTCTTACAGATTTGATAATACAGGGTTCAAAGTGAATGGAGTCAGGTACGAAGGCAGCTTACTTTGTGTAGGAAATTTGCTCATGTCTTGGACCCCCAAAAGTTTCTCGGAGATCACCGTTGAAAGGTATTTAATATGCTTCTTGAGAGTACTTTAATTTTCTTGTTAAGAGCAGTTGACTAAAAGTTCAAGTACGAAATGCTTCTGCTGATATGTCCAGTCAAAGATTTTCAATCAACTCGAGAAAATGAGGATGGGGAATTTGTACTGAGGGTTTGGTGTTTTGAATACAACATTTGGTGCATGATCGAATTGATATCTTTAGCCTGAAGTCGGCAATTAGTTTCTGTAAACTAAAATGTATGTAAAATATTTGCCAGCAAAATTTCAGCACGTTCGGAGAATATTTTTATTTTTTTAACTATTTCATCGAAGGTTCTTGTTTCTCCTCGCCTTTAATAATATTATGCTGTGCTTTTATTGTGTAGAATTGATTATTTTTCATATTTTGAAATCTTTAGACGAGTTATGTTCTGAATGTTCTGTAACCATTACATGATTAGAGAACTATTCAAAATTTGTTTGTGCAAAGATTTTGCTAGCAATGTCTAAAAAAGTTTCCTTTTTAGAGTTGTTTCAATGTCAATTCCTGATATAGTTCCGTTTTTATGATTCTTTTTGCAGCTTGTCTATTTTTAAGACCGTACGACCAATACCAGGTGAGTAAGTGTAATAGAAATGCATGAAAAGTGTGTACTACTTTGTTCAATCAATTTTTCCCCTTATTCACTTGGATGAGAGATGAAATTATTCAACGAGGAGAGAATTCTAGCCAAGATTGTGGAGATTTCCTTCACAGAGACATAGCTAAAATCAGGCATTTGTTTTTGATATTCCAGAAATTTTGATTATTGGATGTGGAAGGGATATTCAGCCGGTAAAACCTGAAGTTCGTAGCTTCATTCGTTCCGCTGGCATGAAAATAGAAGCAGTTGACTCGGTACGTAATCATTTAAATTGCACGGTTCCATCACCTTTATACGAGACAAGTTACGATTTCATGAACTATAGCAAAATATAATTTATAGACTTATTTTACAAATCTTTCGGTTGTCTTTCCTTTGTGCGCATTTCCATTATATAGCTGTGGTTGTATGATAGTAAGACCTTGATTCACTGCATAACTACTGTCCACTATTTTTTTAATTTAAATTTGGAAACTGCCTCATATTTATCGAGTTTTTTGTTGTTACTTTATTGAAGAGAAATGCTGCATCGACGTACAACATATTGAACGAAGAAGGAAGGATAGTGGCGGCAGCTCTTATTCCATACGGAGCTACTTCTTGAAGCATATTGTTTGTGTACATGTTTGTGAGACTCCAATAACCTTTGTATGCATTTTCTTCTTTCGGATTAGTGTCTCAGTTTCGTACAAGTCTGCTGAAAACGATGCACATCTGATTAATTGAAAAAAAAAATCAAATTTCCATTTTCATTCCCTAATAATCCGGTTTATTTATTTATTTATTTATTTATTTTTCCGAAGAAGATGAAATACTAAACAAAATTGTTACAAAAATATTGATTAGCCAGTGTTTCGACAATTCCATTAACACTATTTGCAGAGGATTGCTTTTAATTTTCCCTTTAAACAAACAAACTTATACAAACATCTACAAATCAATCAGATTTCAGCTTTCACTCCCTAAATCTGATTGGTCGTCGTCGTTCAGCAGTAGCTCGGTAAACGATTGTGAACCCTTGAGATCAAGAACTTTATATATCTGATTATCTTGCAGTAAATCGGTATCCTTCTTCATGAATTTGAACCCCATTATATATCTGTATTCCCCTGTTCCAATACACCGGTCACAGTATCCGAGCCCGCTTCCACCACAACTCTTGCACCTGCAAACGGATTTTTTTTTTTCAATCAAGAACTTCGATGAGATTGTCTACACGCCAGCACATCGTACTTACGGTACAACCAACTTTTCGATTGTGACATTAAGAAAAGTTTTTCCACCTTACCATTTTGGCCACTCTCCTTTTGGAAGCACTGCCAATTCGACGTGATTTGTCCTTCCTGTTGCAGTAAACATCAGATGAGATATTTCGGGTTTATTGCATTTAAACCCCTACGGTTAAGTCCAATTGATGCAAAAAATATCGCAAACTAGCCCCTAAAAATTTACCATTTAGAATTTTTGCTAATATTAATAAACGGGAAGGTTTTTTAGCAATTAGATATAACACGGGTACTGAATTCGATTTTTTAGCATATTAGCTAAAACCGTCGTAATTAAAAATGCACCCTAATTGTCCAGTGATAGGCAAGGAATCGAGCTTAACTAAACAAATTCCATTTCCACATATAAATGTACAAATCGGCCGTATGTTTAGGATAAAATGACGTAAATCAGAAGAAGAAAAAAAAAATCGGTATTTTGTCGGTAGATCATAAGAGAAATTGAAAGAAAGAATGATATATCTTACCTCTTCCGTTGCAGTTGTGGCAATCGACTCTACCGCTTCCTCTACATACAACGCAAGGCGGATCTGGCTTTGCTATGCTTTCTCTCCGAACATTCGACTACAATAAAATCGAAATGTATCGTTATGAGAAAGCGGAGACTGCTACAAAATTTATTGAAGTAAATCAATAAAGACAATCACTACTTAGCATCAGATTATTTAAATTTATTTAAGTTCACTATGAACTGTTTATATTTCAATGGAGAAGTTTCACACACACACACACACACACACACACACAGAGTATTTTGTCTGAGTGGAGTTTGGGGTAGCTACTGAATAGTTAAACCTTATAATTCATGATTAAATTGCTGAAAAAACAAAATCTCAATCCACTAATTAGGTATTCTGGCCAAATGAACAACAAAATCATTCATCCCCCAACAAACGCCCTAAATTCGATGGCGAATCCAATCCCTAAACTAATTCATCAACAAAATTAACACGAATTTTGAGAAGAAACAAAAAATGGAGCTTAGAAAAAAATGGAGAACTGAAGAAATACACATGCCTCAGTTCTAACGAGCCACGAACGCTTCGAAATTGAGAGGAGTCGCCTCGCCGGCGACGGCGGCGGCGGAAGGTTCCGATTAGGTGGTGGCGGTGCGCCATTTCCGGTACTCGTGGCTTCTGATGTGACGGTGGTTAGCGAACTCGCTGCTCGCAATATCACCGTCATATTATCTGCTACTTGTTTTTTCCAGGACTTCCTCTTCCAAGCTTAAAATCGCAATCACTTTTTAAGTTTAAAATCGATTTTTTTGATTATTTCCAAATTCTAAGCAAAGTCGCACTTCTTTTTCATTTGAAAATCGGGTTAAATTTCATAATCCCAACTTTTTTTTTTCCCGACATTAATGAAAAAAAAAGTTGATTGTATATACAAATTTGCTGGAAATTTCAATTTTGGAGTCCAATTTTAATTTATGAAAATATTGAGAAAATTCTTAGTCCTTCCAAAAAATGTGGTTATAATATTATTATCAACACATTTAATATGATGCATTTTAGGTATAATTTATGTATAAAAGATTAAAGTAGTGATAACGAGAAAAAATTGCATGATTATAGTAAATAAATGACATTTTCTTAAAACAATTTGGAATTTCCAGAAACAATTCTGCAGTTTTTTTTTTATTTTTTTTTAATCGAAAATATAGAAGTAACTCGATTGCCTAAACAAGAGTGAATAATAATTCAACTCTTGAAATTTCCAGAACCCGCTTCTCATTTTCGAAAAAAAAAGTGATTTTGTTTTGTACTTGTATTTTCCAATCAATACATCCGATTTCCATCCCTATGAATTCGAATAACAATGGGCATACAAAATCTGGAATTGTCGGATGGGTTGGTTTTTAGGCCAGTAATCGACCGACTCAGCCCAGTTCCAACCCTAAACGAGAGTAACAACTTCACAAAAATTGTAGCAACATTAACTATTACTTTCAACCTTCTTTGTTTCTGATTGCATAAATCATAATAATTAACGGTTAACCAACAAAAGATACCATGTTCATTGAAACCAGTCCGAATATTTTTCAACTTTTTTTTTTTTCGTTTTTCATGTAAGATGATGAAATACTAAACACGAAAAAATTGCATCAAGAATCACTCCAACTTCGGTATGTTGTTGAAACTCTGCGATCTCATCGAGTACTCCTTAATCAATTTAGAGAAGAAAGAGTTCTCTCTTTCCAATAGCTTCGCTGGTGAATCATACTCTGCTATTCTTCCTGAAAAAAAAAAAAAAAAAAAAAAAGAAATCGAACGAATTTTTCATGCAATTAATAATTTAAAAAAAAAAAACCCTCGAAACAAAAAAAAAAAAAAAAAAAAGTTGGTTATGTTCTTACCATCACTGAGCACCAAGACAAGATCACTGTCTATGACGGTGTGGATTCTGTGAGCTATTGTAACAACGGTTCGATCTTCAAATTCCCGACTGATAACTTTCTGTATTACACCGTCAGTTGCAGAGTCAACCGAAGCTGTTGCTTCATCAAGAACAAGAATGCTGCTTTTCTTTAGTAGAGCTCTTCCTAGGCAAAATAGCTGCCTTTGCCCTACGCTCCAGTTTTCTCCGTTTTCAACCACTGTCCGAAAAAAAAAAAGAAAAAAAAAAAATATCATGTGTGTGTGTGTTTTAGAGGACTTTGAGGTTTAAAATGTCGGAAAAAAACGAACCTGTCGATTCCAGCTTTTCCTCCTTTTGTCTCACTATATCTCCTAATTGACATTTATCCAATGCCTGCAAAAGAAGCTCGTTTCATTTAAGATAAACGCGGACAAATCAAGAAACCTAAGACCGAAATTAATTACCCTTTACAAACTTTAAGGAAAGATAAATTAGTTGTGCTACAACGTATATGTAACATAATGACAATGTTCCGAAATATAATTCAACTTGATTTAATTCAATTTTTCCAAGTAATAAGTTATAGTTATGTTTCGTATTTTTAGAGTAGATTTTGTTGTACCTCCCAGATTTCGGAGTCGGAGTGTTGCTCTAGAGGGTCGAGATTTCCTCGAACGGTGCCCTCAAACATCGTTGGATCTTGAGGAATAATGCTGACCCTTGATCTTAAATCATGAAGGCCGATCTTTGATATATCCACATCATCGATAATAATGGTGCCTTCTCTTGGCTCCACAATACGGAAAATAGCTTGAATGAGAGTTGACTTTCCACTACCGGTTCTTCCCACTACCCCGATTTTTTTCCTCCCGGGAAATGTGCATGTTATATTTTTCAATACAGACGGTAGATGCTCAGCGTAGCGTATCTGCAAAAAACAAATTAATAAATAAATAAAAATTTGAATTGTTGAAAATGTTGTATATTGTTTTTATTACTATAAACCCTATGCTACGTTTTTCTTAGCTCACCTGCTCTGTTTGATTTTGGCTTTTCGAACGTGGCAGAGGGGTGTCTTTTGCGATTAAAGTAAATGTAGGGGTGGTGAATGCAAAAAAAAAAAAAAAAACTCGATATTCATATACCTGCAAATTTTCGAAGCAAATAGTTCCAAAATGTGGCCAGTCTATCGGAGGCCTACTCTCTTCAATAACAAGAGGGGCTTCGCTTGTAAGATTCGAGTACTGAAGAATCCGTTCTACGGATATCATTTTATTTTCGGCGTTGCAAATATTCCATATCACGGAAGCTTGTAGAACATTCAAATTTATTCCATAAGTCACTGCCAAACCTGCAATACCTGTGATAACATTCGGTACAAAAGATACAAATATACAATTATTAGTCAACATTTTAAGTTTATTGCATTTAGCACCCTTGTGTTATACCAAATTGCCAAAAATCCCTATAATACTTTTTTTTGCACAAAAATCCCTTAATAATGCGTTTTTAGGGGTAGTTTGCAAATAAAATTGAATCATAGGAAGAATTTTGCTAATATTTATAACGCAGGTAGTTTTTTTTTAACAATTTGGGTAAATTCTGGGGGTGCTAAATGCAATCAACCCTAACGATTATATATATATATATACATATATATATATATACTATGTATATATATATGTATATATGTATATATGTATATATATATATGTATATATATATATATATATATATATATATATATATATATATATACATATATATATATATATACTATGTATATATATATATATGATATTTACTTGGATTTATGATTCCTTCAGGGAGAGTGACGAGCAAAACGAGTGAAAAGGCGAAGACAAAATTGGCCAACTGATTCAGTCTAAAAGAAAGCCACTCCATAGCCGACACATTATGAAACCATGGCCTCGAGTGATTATCAATGAGGCTTAAGTTAGCATCTGTGAACCGTTCTTGTTGGTTAAATGCACGTATAGTTGCGGCTCCGGTTAGCGATTCTGCAAAATGGTGAAGGATTGGGGCCCGTTCGATTCCAGCCAGACGGGCCAATTCTCTCGCCGTTGGTATATAATATTGCTGCCAAAAACAAAACGAAAAATTGTGGAAGAGTTTTTTTTGTCTGAAATTTATTTATTCAAAAAATTGAAAGTTTATTATTAATTACCTGGTACCAGATGCAGATAGCTGTGACCGGAATGAAGATGACGAATACTTCCCATGCAACTTGTGACATAACTGCTATGGTACCGAGAAGCTGGATTATTGAGAATGCACACCATCCTAATTTGTTCGCCATTTCTAAGTCGAGCACGCTTTGATCCGTCGAAGCCTGTTGTGTAATGATTGCCACTATCTGATTAGGAAAAGATAATATATATATACTTTTAACACTAGTGAGCGATTTGGTTGGGCTAATCTTATTTTTACCAGTTGATAAGATCGATAAGATCTTACGTCTGATAAGCTTATTCGAAAGTGAAAAGTTAATTCTTACTCCGTCCCGAAAAAAATAAAAAAATGGAAAAATTGGAATTCAAAATTTCGGAAATTGAACTTATTCCAAAATTTGATTTTTTTTTTTTTATCGGAATCGGGGGAATTCAGAAAATTCCAATTTTTTTTTTATTTTTTTTTAGTAAATTCAAGTCCTTTACACGGGGAAGTAGGGGAGGGGGACTCAGAACCCTAGACCTTTTAACCTATTGGTAAGGCTAGGTACTAATAAGTATAATTATAGGGTAAATTACAGACAAATCCCTGAACTTAGGCTAAATAACAAAAAACACCCCACATATCTGTAATAACCAAAATAGAAAATGTGTACAATCTATTATACATTTTGTTAAATAGGTGAGAAATAAAAGAAAATATCTAAAATTGTGTAAAGTGTGTTCCCCAGAATCAACAAAATCCGTGAAAAGCCACGTTGTAAGGGGTTTGGAGTAAGACGGAAACAAACCTCGGAGGGAGTTTAGTAATTACGAATAGGTGGGGATATTTTTCGCTATTTAGCCTAAGTTTAGGGGGTTTCTTTTTTAATAAAAATCGAGTTTTCGGAATGATTTTGAAAACTGAAATTTGATCGGAAATCGGCGGGAGTCGGAAATTTTGTTCTTATTTCAACCCCTACGAATAAAATCGAGAAATTAAATTTCTGATGTTGAAATGCTTACCCGATTCAGAATTCTCCCGGTCGGCGTAGAGTCAAAGAAAGCCATCGGAGAACGGAAAACACTGTTGAGCATATTACTGAACAATTTCTCCGACGTCATCAATCCGGCAACCGCCACCAAAGAAGCCCTAATCAGCACACAGAAAGCGCTGCCTAGAGCAAGGAGCGTGTAAACAAACAGCACAAATCGCATTCCGATCAACGGCAGATCATCTCCGGCGGGGCAAGCCCACGCCATCCAGTAATTGCTCGAGATCTGCAGCACCTGGAACGAAGTCTGCGCCAGGATTATAATCGGAACCAAAACCCCTCTTTTCGCCGTCGTCAAATACGACAGGTAAACTTCTCTTCCGATACTGCCCTTTTCTCTCTCCTCTTCCTGCACCAATCTCCCTTCCTCCTCGGTGATCTCTACGCATAGATTGTGCTCCGAGTCCTGCTTCGTGTGCGGGAATTCCTGATTCGCGGCGGCGTCTGCTTCAGCCGCCGCCGCCGCTTCGTTCTCGGCCGCCGCCGCCGGTGCATGATCGGAGATTCTGCTGGAGTTTTCTACCGATTGGACCGATTCTAGGGCTTCATTGTGGGCCCCAACTAGAACTTCGAATCCGATGTTTTGCTTCAATAGCTCGTCGAAGGTACCTGCTTGTGATATTTTTCCATTTTGCATCACCTGTAAAAGTTAATTGCATTTACCACCCCCTTTATTATTACCAAATTGCTAATTAAGCCCCTCGTGTTATAAATATTAGCAAACAACCCCTGTGATGCATTTTTCGTCGTTATCTAATTTATTCTAACGTCAATCGATATATAAACGAATACCACCAAATATTTGTGAATAGCTTTATTGCAGTCGACACCTCTGTATTTTCTCTAATTGCTAAAAGACCATCTCGTGTAATTTTATTAGCAAAAACCTCTTGTGACTCAATTTTTTTAGCAAAATGCCCCCTTGAAGTTCATTTTTTTAGGTAGTCATGTGCTAAGACAATGCATTACAAGGGGGTTTTTTGCCTAATACTCATAAAATGAGGAGTGTTTTAGCAATTTATCGAACTTACCAGAATGAGGTCTGCTGCAGGTAGAAATTCAACTTGGTGAGTAACATACACTATTGTCTTCTCCTTAAGAATCCCCATCAAGCAATCCTGTTTCACATACATAAATTCCTAAATTTATAGAAATACCACCAAAAAATAAATTTGTTGGCAAAAAAACCCAAAGACAAACAAACCTTAAAGAGTTCTGTTCCAGTGTGTGCATCCACAGCACTAAAAGGATCATCAAGCAAATAAATATCTGCATCTTGATAAACCGCACGTGCGATTTGAATCCTCTGTTTTTGGCCACCACTCATATTTATCCCTCTCTCTCCAATCTCCGTCAAATCTCCCGCCCCGAAAAGTTCGAAATCCTTCACCAAAGCGCAAGCCTCGATCGTCCTCCAATACTTCTCCCCATCGTACTCCTTCCCGAAAAGAATATTCTCCCGGATATTCCCCGTCAATATCCATGGCGACTGCGGCACGTATGCCTTAGTTCCCGTGATCCTCACCGCACCGGATAACCTCTCCATCTCGCCCAACACGCACGATAGCAAGCTCGACTTCCCCGATCCGACGGTCCCGCAAACCGCCACCTTCATTCCCTTTTTAACCCTCAAATTTATATTATCAAGAATCGGAATCTTCGATTCGACTTCCCAACCGAATTTCCCGCCAATAATTTCTACATGAAACCCCGTTTCGTCGTTTTCGACAATGTCAACGGCGTTTGACTTGATCTCGTCTTCTTGTAGATAAGAGGAGATTCGATCAACCGAAACTTTCCCTTGAGCCATCACATTGAGCAAATCGGGCAAATTAAAAATCGGATCTTGGAGCATCCGGAAAGTGGCTAGAGCGGATAAAACCGTACCCGCTTTGAGCGGGACCCCCATCAAAACGCAACCCGCGAAAGTGATCACCGATATGAAAGTGGGCGACCCCCAAAAGATGAAAGTGGTGACACTTGTCAATCTAAGAGACTTCCAAAGCCAATTGTGCTCCGTTTGTCTTAAAGATTCGATTTTTTTAAGGTACCGGATATCCCACGCTTGTAATTTTAGCGTCTTCATGTTACGAAGAACTTCCGAAGTGGCTTTCATGCGTTCGTCTTTCGCTTCCATGATCTTCGTTTGGTAACCCTTTTGCATCCGAGTTAACGGAATATTCCCCGCCATTACTAACAGAGTTACACCCAACGCCACAAAAGCTCCGTTTCCAAGATTCATGTGCAATATAAAGATAGCTAGTGATATTTGTATAGGCAGCATCCATAACGTGTTCAAATACCACGTGAAGTCGGTTATTCTTTGCACATCTACGCTCATTATATTGATTATCTCGCCACTTGTACGGCTCTGCCTTGTTTGGCTCGACAGAATCAAACCCTTTTTGTAGATTTGTGAAATCAAAGCGGCCCTCAAACGGAGCCCTAATTGTCGGGCCCCGAATATCCATTGCCGTTGAGCTATAGTCTCCACCAATTTCGCCACAAGAAACCCTAATGCAAGAAAATAGCCGCTCGACAAGCTTCTTGATTTCTTCTCGTTCAAGAAATCGACGAAGAATTTGATTAGGTAGGGCCCCACGTAAGAAGTTGCTGCACTTGTGATTGCGAAAAGTGCGTTTATAGCGGCTTTCTTCCTCGCGAATATATATATCGCCTTGTATATAGAGGGGGTTTGAGTTTTGTCCTTTTCTTTAATGTATTTGAGGCATTCATCGAAATTCCGCGAGAGAAAATCTGCAGAGTCTTTTATATCAACATCGGGGACTTCTTCTTGATCGAGCGGCTTTTTGAATCCGTATTCGAAGAGTGGATTAAGCCAAGAGAATGTGATTAGTTGAATAAGAGTGGCTCTTCCATATGGACTACTATCTCTCTTATAAGTAGCTTGTGCGTGCTTTTCGTTTTTACCGTTGAGAAGTGGCTCGGAAATATTTATCCCGTTTTCGATTATGATGGAGGATAATCCCAATCCCGTTTTCCCACGGATTGATAATCCTAGTAGGATAGTGGAAGCTACTAGATTGATAATATCAGCATATTCTTGGAATCGGAGTTGACTGTGGTTCTTGATTATAGAACGAGCATCGATAATCGAACGAGTAATAGATAACAAGAAGCTCGAAATCCACCACGATCTCAAAATCCACGGGAAATAGATGAGCTTCGTGTTTTTCCGGATTTTGCAAAGTGCGACTAGTGTGATTGACCATGATATCACTTGCGTAATCCTTGACGAAAGGACTAGGCCTTTGTAGGGCCCACACACATTGGCGGTGCTTAGTTGCGAATCGAGCAAGGCAGTGAGTTGAGTGACGAGGATTGTGATGGAAGAAACGAGGGAGAGTTTGAGGGAGAGGGTATATTTGTCATTTGTGTGGTATTGATCTTCGACTTGGCTCGACTTGTTTCTGCGTTTGCATGAAGAATCAACGTTGTTCATTATGAAGAGGATCGATATAATTGCGAGAAAACCGAGTTGGAGGATTATACTTGCTTCTTCCAAGAGACAAGGGGTGATTATTTCTTGCCATGCAAGTTCTTGAAATCGGAGAAACATCGAATCTGTCGAGTGTTTACGAAGAAAAAAATTGAGTCATCGACGAATAATTACTCTTATAAATTATAAAGATTGATGAATGATAGTATATATACATTAAAATGAAACTTGAAAATTAAAAAAAATATATATATAATTCATTTTTATTGAAAAACCGAAACCTTTTTTTTTATATAATTAATTTAATTTTTAAATATCTTTAGGACTTTTAATTTGCTAAAACATGTGAGGGGTCACATGCTAAAACATGTATCTTGTGAGAATAAATCCTTATCCAAAAATGTTTCTCATGTTTCCTTCTGTTTTAGTGTGAGTTTGATAAAATAAATAAATAATAAGTAAAAAGGATAAAAATCTAGACAACTGTGTATGTATTGTCGTGGTAATATTCTGATTATATTCCTTTCTAAGGAAAAAAAAAAAAAAGATTCCATGTACCAAAAAAAGAGAAAAATAAAATAAAAGTAAAGTAACAGTCCTACTGATATTGCACAGTGAATTAAGATTAAATATTAGTATATTCCATTAAAGAATAATTGTGACACACCACTGACTTTGCATACAGTAAAATATATATCTGTAGATAAAGAATGTTTTGGGATCAAATAAATAAATAACCTCAACTTTTGGATCTCAAAATAAATTCCTGCATATTTCGTTTAGTACAAAGTGTAAACAAACATACATATAAACACAACCTAGCTATAGCAAACTTAATAAACACATTCAAAAGTTTGTAAACAATTATTTAATAAGTATTTGGGTGGGCCTAAATATTTTTTTTTACGCACAACTCGAAAAATAACAGATCTTTATATAAAATAGTAGACTTTCGACAAACTGTGGGTGCAACGGCCCCTCGTAAATCCTATGTTGGCTCTGCCACTAACTTTGGTTTAAAGAACTAGAAGATAAAACAAGAATTGGAGAGTTATGAATTCAATGAAATGAAAAAATTAGTTTTTGAAATATATATATATATATATATATATATATATATAGTGTGTGTGTATGCATGTGCATGTTCTTGACGTTGAGAAAAGGATCAGAGAGTAGAGGAACTTACTTGCAGCAGCGATGAACATTTGTGCCAACACCATTAAATTAATTTCCACCAGCTCTTTGGATTTTGTTTCTGTATTTATCAACTCTTCCTTTTTTGCTATATTTCTTATGAAGATTTATATTAATTTACTGCAATATAATTCTGTGGTTGAGAAACTTAAACTAAAAAAAAAATACTTTTCTTTCACACTGAGTGTGTGAGAAAAAAGAACAGAAAAACAAGAGTCTGTAACAAATTTATCGCATGTTAAATAGACAGTGATAGGGGGTGGGTGGGGGGTGGTGGGGGGCGTAGTTTCTTCACAAATTCCCACACTATATAATATATATATACTACTTTATACATATAATAACTTTTAATTATATTTATAATTTTCAATATATATATATATATATATATATATATATATATATATATATATTTATTTATTATGTTGAATTATTTCTTCATCACGTGATGGCCTCAATTTGTTTGATATGAAATCACATAAAATTATGATGTGAATAATAAATTTCTATTTAATGTTTTACTTTTTATTTTACAAGTTACAACCATGATTCCTACATTAAATGGATTTTTTGTATTTTTAATTTAATGGATATTTTTAATTAAAGGAAAAAGAAATACAAATACTTTGGGTATATATAGTCTGATCAGCCCACTATTGAATGTTTGCTGGAAAATAGTGTGTTGTTGTGCCTTTTGACATGTCCTGGTGGGAAATTCCATCGCCTTATCAACACTTACCTTAAGTTTAATAATTTTATTTATTTATTTATTTATTTGATTATTTCATTATTTGTCTTCTAGCCAGATTATTGGAGTTTATTTCATAACATAAATAATTAAATATGATTAGCTGTGGTGCACTAACCTTTTTTAGTGGGAAAAGATGGTAGAAATTGCTATACAATGTTAACTATTTGTGCCTCGTTTATTTTATTTTATTTTTTATTTTATAAAATGCCAGAACTAAATCGTGTATATTTTTTTAAGGGTAAATTCCGTTTTACCCCCTCGTACTTTGCCTGAGAGTCACTTTACCCCCTTGTACTCTCAATTTTATCGATTTACCCCTTGTAGTTGTACAATTTCCCAATACAACCTTATTCTTCAATTTTTGTCAATTTTGACTCTAACGCCATTTGGTCAACTTTGTAAATTACAAAATTGCCACTGCCTATAACGCATCATTTCTCCTCCGTCAATATTGTCATTTCTTCTTCTCCCACCACTTCCCCTTCCAAGATATCCCCAAATTGAAGCCCTAACTTAGTAAAAATCAAGACCAAAAAATTGATTGATTCCACCCAGTGCAAAGAAAAAAATATATGAATGTGTGAAACTTTCTCTTTTCTAATCTGAGAGTCAAAATCGAAAAAATTCAATATTTACGTCAATATTTTGACTCTTGACCAAATAGCGTCATAGTCAAATCGAAAAAAGTTGACGAAGAGGGTTGTATTGGGAAATTGTACAATTACAAGGGGGTAAATCGACGAAATTAAGAGTACAAGGGGATAAAGTGGTTTTTGGGCAGAGTACAAGGGAGTAAAGTGGAATTTACCCTTTTTTTTAATAAGTAAGATAATAAAGAAAATGAAATAACATGTGGCAATTTCTAAGAAAATATATGAGCATTTGTTGCGATGATTAAAAAGTAAACACTTGACTCGTCATATAAATAATTGAAAAGGATTATACATACATATATAATTGAAAAGGAAATTTTAAATTTATGATTTTCCTATAATTATTTGTCACTTACCTGAATTAAAAAAAAAAATAGAATGCCCGAAATTGAAAAGAAATTAAAAACCCATGTCCAAATATTATGATAATTAGTTTAGTTTTAAATGTATCAAAAATTATCACGGCATGTCGAAAAAGCAATCTCGTTTCAATTAATCAGAGCCGTTGATCAAATAGGAACATGTCAGCATCAATCTGGACCATTAAAAGGAGTGGGACTACTTTCTACAGCAAAAGATAGTGCTTAGCTAAAAGTAGAGAGAGATTTTCAATTATTAGTGGACCAACACTTGAAAATTCAAGACTCATGCTACTTAAAGATTTTTTTTAGACTTAAATCCAAAAAAACATATTTCAATAAATAAAAATAATAAATAAAATGGTTGGCCATTTTCATATTTGAGACTTCCTTTCCTTAATTGTGTAAGTAGTAAAAACAATACACCATATGTAGGGTTGGAAATTACACAATTTGGACACCATAAACTTATGCACATTATTTTTATATACAAATTAGCAAATATTTAAAATACATATGCGGAAATACTATATTACAAATAATACTCATCTACTTTACTATCATGCCCATTTTATTTTTTCTCCCCACAATTAAATGATTAAATTTTGTAACGAAGGGAATAAAATCTGCATTAGACTCTTAACAAACAAGGGAAAATTGCACATCCCCCTATAAATTTCTAATTTTTGCACTTTACCCCCTATTTTTTTTAAAAAGTGAATATTCCCCTTCAAATTATTATTCTTGTTGCACATTGCCCCTTGAAAAAAAATTATGCACATTGCCCCTTTAAAATGTTATATTTGGTGCACGATGTCCACCGAAAATTGGTTTTCAGGGTGAAGTGCAATCAAAACAACATTTTGAGAGGGTTGTTTTTTTTTTTTTCAATTTTTAGGGGGGAAAGTGCAAAAAAAAAGGAAAATTTATAGGGGGCGAAGTGCATTTTGTCTGAAAATAAAAAAATAATTTGGATTTAAAAAAAAACAATTAAATAGCAAGAGAAGGTAAAATGTGTTACATTAAGAGAGAGAGTGAAACAAAAAAAAAGTGTACAATAATAAAAGGGTTTTTGGCACTTTGCACCCTTAAATTACACGCTTTTGGCACTTTGCACCCTTAAATTGCAAAATTGGCAGATTGCACCCTTTAAACATAAATTGTTTGGCACTTTGCACCCCAAATCACTTTTGGCTTAGAAAACTTACCTGCAACTTGCTGGAAACCTGGAAGATGGGCAAATTCATAATTTTCTTATTATCTATCCTCTTCCCTAAATTCTTAATCACCGTTCCACCATTTTTATCTTTCGCCCCTCCAATCAAAAAATCCTAAAATCTTTTTAGCCATTTCTTTCAATGGTAAAATCGGAATAAACACTAAACAATAATAGTAAATCACTTTTTTTTTTCTTTTGAGTATGAAAAATAATGTAACTGGAAATTTTAGGCCGAGCCCTCAAATTTTTTTTTGAATAGTCAAATAACAAAATAAGGCTACCGAGAAGTTTATTTGATGGTAGAAAGGTGGTGCCTATTAGTTTCATGATGGAAAGATTTTTGGGCTCCCATTGAATAGTTT
>NW_012192955.1:421305-432568 GCF_000504015.1 Erythranthe guttata
ATACACATTAAATAATAAAAATATGTAATATTTTCAAATGTAAAGGGATTATTTTACAAAATATGGGCTAAATGTATGAAATATATAGACATAAAAAGAGAGAATCAGAAAAAATGAGTGGTAAACATAGGAAAGTTGCAAGTGACTAAATGTGTATTTCAGTAGCATATTCTGAGTTCTCGTAATATCAAAGACATACTTACAGACGTGAATTTAGTACACATATGTAAATATATATATATATATATATATATATATATAACATTCAAAATTTTGGAATAATTTAGATAATATAAAATATTAAAGGAATTGTAAATAAATTAGAGTTGCAAATAGCAAAAAATACGTTTTATTAGGAGATTTTGATTTTTTGAATATGAAAAAATACCCTCATGCATATTCAAAAAAATTGAAAACAATTGAAATATTGTATGTAATGGAAATTAAATCTTGCACGGGTAAAAAATTTCTATCAACAAACTACAAACCAATTTTGAAAGTTAAATTTTAAATAATATACAGAAAAATTAGAATTTAAAAAGGAATATATACAGAAAACTCAGAAATAAAAAAACAACTAAATAGAGTAATATACAGAAAAAATAGAAATAAAGAAAAATTAGAAATAAAAAAACAACTAAATAGGAGGATATTTAGTCACAAGAAGGTCTCGAACTCAGGACCTCCTTGGAATTGAAGGAAGAACTCTACCAATTCAGCTACAGCTTTACATGTACAGATTTACAGTTATATAAAGATACATATATAGGAAATATTTTTTTTTTTAAATCAAGGGTGTGCAGCTGCACACCCTTGGACCACACTAGATACGCCACTGACAACAGGGTGTAGCATCTAATAAGCGGTGCTTACCCAATGGGTATAAATTCCCCGCCAACCTGGCTGCTACACGTCTATGTATTTATATGATCAAAACCTCATAAATAGAAAATTACAATAACTCTATAATGGTGTGTTGGTTGGGGTTGCTTTATACCTAAGTCCAAGGAATTAAAGAGGTCCCCTCAAAAGGGTTTATATTGAAAGTCAATATTTATTTATTAATTTTTTTAATTCTTGTTACTAATAATTGTATGCACAGTGAGCATAACAAAGACATGTGATGGGTAAAAATATATAAATAAATAAATAAATAATAAAAAAAAAGACATGTGAATATGGGACCATGTTACGTGTCGACAGCGCCGACGGACATGTTATTTTCAACATTTAATTTTTGCTCAATTGAAATGTCATGAATTATCCGTCTGCCAGATATTTTTGTGCTATTTTAAAAAAAGATAAAAAAAATTGTAAAAAGAAAGGCTTTTTAAGATCTGGTTTGATCGAATTAAAGTGGATTACGAATTCACGGAAGCTATCATTTATTATCATTTGTTTCATGTTAATTAATTGCAATTTGTCATATAGTGAATAAATTAGCATTTGCGCATCAACAAAGATACTGACTAATGAGATCAATTTGATGCTACACTTATTTAATGAGATCAATTTGAGTTGTTCCGGATAATCGGCATTTTGCACCCTTAAATTTTATGTTATTTGCACTTTACACATTTAAAATATAAAAATTAGCAGAATGCACCCTCCAATTAACAATTGCTTGGAAAAGTGAATGTTGACTCACCTTTTGGATTAAAAAAAATGACCGATAAGTCGGTTTAATGTGGCGTTTTGTGGTGGTTGGAACCGCAAGAATGGAAGGATCATGAAGCAAAAATAAAAGCTTATTTTGCAAACACCTAAAAACGGATTATGTGCAGAAAAAAAAAAAAAAAAACTCATAATCTATTTTTAAAAGTTTTTGCAGACACCACCTGAATATTAAGTTAAAACCTTCCATTTATGCTTTTAATTTTGTCGCTACTCGCTACTTACGTATATGGAATATATAATCTAAAACTGGGGGTGAAAATCATATCAAACCAAACGAAACCAAGACTCAACATACATTTTTGTTAGATACGATACGAAGCTCGCTCAAGCTCGATAGATCAAAAAAATAAAAATAATAACCCATGTATAAAAATTCAAGCAACCTTCAACAATCATACGTTCAACTCGACTGAATCTAAACTAGGATTTTTTTATAGTGGAATTGAACTATTGTCCTAATAGGTAAAACATAATCAACTAGGGTGTAAGAAATGTTAGTGAAGAAACATAAATTTTTGGTAAGGAAATATGAGGCATTTGAAAAAGGGATCCAATTTACATTAATTGGAAGAAGAAAAAAAATATATAATAAATGCTGGTTGGCTTAACTACCAACCGCTCAATTCTCTTATAGTATTTTTGTTTTCTTTAGCAAATGTTATTCAAAAATCAGTTTGACTATGAAAATAGAAAGAGAAAACGTGTCGCCTTCTAGTTCGTTCATGCAATCACCATGGCTATTTTAACTTGCCAAACTATCGCCTAATCACCTGCTTAATTCTGTTTTGCCTTTTTCACATGAAATGCATGTAGGTAACTTAAGAATATAATTCAGGCAAATTACGGCCACCTCTCTGAGCTGAAATCAAATTACGAAAACATATTTCTTGTTTCAGTAATTACGCCCACCCTCTAATTATGTACTGTCTTACGAAAAAAAATTCCTATTTCAGTAGGTAAATTCGACACTGTAAAGATGGACGTGTAAGAAAATACATAATTGAATGGTGGTTGTAATTACCCAAGCACAAGGGTTTTCTTTTCTCGTAATTTGACCTTATCGCATGAAATGCATGTAGGTAACTTACAAATATAATTTGGGTAAATTACGGCCACCTCTCCGAGCTGAGATCAAATTACGAAAACCCCTCTCTTGTTTCAGTAATTACACCCACCCCCTCAACTATGTATCGTCTTACGAAAAAAAAACCCTATTTCAGTAGGTAAATTCAACATTGTAAGGATGGACGTGTAAGAAAATACATAGTTAAGGAGAGTAGTTGTAATTACCCAAATATGAAAGTTTTTTCGTAATTTGACCTTAACTGAACGGTGATTATTTTAGGTTCATTTAATTCTGCAAAAAAAATAATAAATTTGATAGGCCAAGAGAGTAAAAAGTGAGCAAGTGAGAAGAAAAAAACCTGCATAAAGCTTCATTTGAGACTGCCAAAGCCATAATTGGAATATAAATGCTGATCAACGGTAAACCCAACTTGTTGCCGTACAACTTTGAATTCTGCAATTGGAATAAGAAGCAAACCATTATTGCCCTGCAGAAGGTAGTATGGCTTGTGGCTGAGCCAGCCTAGGGCGGGGGGCACGGCCCCCCGACATTTCTCAAATCTCTATAAATTTATTTAGAAATATCAAAAATTTATGTACAAAAGCATTAACGGTCCCTCCACATAAATCTTCTAATGCGTCGGCCCCCGACTTAAAATACTGGCTCCGCTAATGAGTATGACCACAATCGAGATTCAATTTTCTACATTTTCAAGGGAAGTAAAAAAGAAATAACCATGAGGTCTCTATGTTTTTCGAATGGGACTTGATTATATGACGGTTTTTAGTAAACGTCCAGCATTTTATTTAGGAAAAAAAATAAAAAAAACTAATACCTGCCTCATCTTATTTTACAAAAACAGTTTCCTATAAGTTTTCGACGATATTATTTTGTGAGAATACCACATCATTAATCACGAATGGCATAGGTTTATTAGATTTCGAGCATAATACGATTGAAATTTGAAAGTGGAATAATATTTTCAATTTATGTGCTAACATCTTTTTTTTTTTTTTTTTTTGCTAGGTTTTGCACCTGAAACAAATTTAATTTAATTCTGAAAGTTAAAAACCTAATTCGAATTTCAAATTTCATCAACACTATATGTAATAAGTCAACACATAAGGATGGAGATGTTTAATTTTTATTTAGAACGAAAGTGTTCGAGACATAATAAATGAGTGGAACGTGGTTAAAAGTTAAAAGTGAAAAAAAAAAACATCAGACGTTTACTAAAACGCGTCATGTATTTACCATTTCAGTTTTCGAATTCTCAATGAGAAAAAAAAAAAAAAAAAAACAGTTAAAAATCAAATAATAGGA
The DNA here is from genome assembly GCF_000504015.1 of Erythranthe guttata. Next base: position 425,372 of record NW_012192955.1, read on the forward strand.
TGTAAATTTGGTCTTTTTCCAAAGCATAATGCGAAAATTTTAATCGAAAACTAACCTTAATTGAAGGAAGCACAAAAAAGATGATGATCTTTGTTTCAATATTCGATGTATATGCCGTTCAATAACTGCTGGTTACTGCTAAACCACAATAGAGTGGCCCCGCCCAATTGGCTACTAGTGAGACGAATAAATGCACCCACCAGAAACTATAACAGCTATACGTGGACCTTAATACAACTGCATGGGAAGAAAAAAATTGACAGCATGCTGAATTATTCCTCTAGTGCACCGAATTTGAAGGCAAAATAAACACAGACTACACACAAGAATAGGTTGGGTGAATTCAATGTTCGTTTCGAGTGCAATTAAAGTATGACGAAAGAAATACTGCGAAAACAGCTCCCACATGGCAGTTAGGTATTGCGAAATTAAAACATCCAATTAAAAATCGCTCCTTTATTTAAGTGTGTTAGTTATTAGCCTTTGTATATAAATGCAATCTTCTTCATTTGGCATTTGAACACATAATAGAGAAAGTTAGTGAAGAAAAAGAAGAAAAAGATGGCTTCTAAACCAGGGATTCTTACCGAATGGCCATGGACATGGCTCGGCAACTTCAAGGTGCTTCGTTTATCTGCATTAGTTAAAAAAAAAAAAAAAGGTTGTGTTAGTATTTATGAACTTTGTTATACTTAATTTGATTTTAATTTTTTATTTTTTTTATTTTTTTTGATTTAGTACCTGGTATTGGCGCCATGGGCAGTACCTGCAACATACTCATTTCTGACGAAGGATGATAACCGGAAGTACTTATCATCTTTTCTCGTGTTACCTCTCCTTATATCGAGAGCGGTGCACAACCTGATATGGATTTCGCTCTCTCGTTATCGAACAGCAAAGGGGAACAACAGGATAGTTGATAAGAGCATCGAGTTCGAGCAAGTAGATAGAGAGAGAAACTGGTAACGTGGTTCTCAAAGAAATTCGAACTACGCTTGTTTTTTTTTTTTTTTGTTAGGTAATTTCTAATCAAAATCAAGAAACTGGATTTTTTTTTTTTTTGCAGGGACGACCAAATTATACTTAACGGGATAATTATGTACACGGCAATCATGTTCATTAAGTATGCTCAGCGTGTTCCGTGGTGGAGCACAGACGGGCTTATATGGACGTTTTTATTACACGCTGGTCCTGTGGAGTTTCTTTACTACTGGCTGCATAGGGCGTTGCACCACCACTTTCTTTACTCGCGCTACCATTCCCACCACCACTCTTCCATTGTTACCGAGCCTATTACATGTAAGAAAACTATGCAATTATCCACTAGTCCTCGAATAAAATCGTATTTTTTTTTTTGAAGGAGTATGATTTTGATTGATTGTTGCAGCTGTAATTCATCCATTCGCGGAGCATATCTCGTACTACCTCCTGTTTTCGATACCGTTGCTTACCACTCTTTTCATGGGGAATGGTTCGATACTCGCAATTACTATTTATCTAACTTATATCGACTTTATGAACAACATGGGTCACTGCAACTTTGAGCTCATTCCCAAATGGCTCTTCTCAGCATTCCCCCCACTCAAGTACCTCATGTACACACCTTCGTAAGTATCTTAACCTATGAATTCAACTCTCTTTTTTTTTTTTTTACGATTGGAAAAAATCCTAATTATTTCTACAATTTTTTTTTCATTTTCTTTATTTATTAACTTTTTTCCCCACAAACTATTTGAAAAATGTAACACCAGATGCCATGCACCGACTGAGTATCTCACTACATATTTCACACACACACACACACATGTGTATAATCTCACCGTATATTTCACACACATACAACACAGCAGATTTAGATGGCTGGTAATTTTACAGAAGTACTTATTTACAAAAGATGCCCAATTACCCCAAAAAAATTGACCCATAATCAATTTGGTCGAAACATCTTGCCAACACTTACTACTAAACTCAACTACTTTTCCCCAATAAGGATTTCTGTTGTCTATGCAATAAATTGATGTAGATAAGACAGTGCCTTTATTTCAATACCTTTTGGGTAGGTAACTTATAAAATCTTCTCTGGTACTTTGACATTAATTTATTTACCTACTTTATCCCCTTATACTTACAACATATCACCAGTAACATAGTAAATATATATATATACAGTGATTAATGGCACAACTTTATTTGCTAAATAAATATTGAAATCATGTTAGATTCTTAGAAATACAAGAAAATATTTTAGTTTCTCTAAGAAAAACTCATTTAAAGAAAGTATGATATTCCGAGAGTATTTTTCACGTTGATGCATGAATAAGTATTATTTTCCTTAACTAATAAATCAACATGCTTAAACGTGTTAAATCGTAACTGATGGCATATTTGATGATTCAGGTACCATTCGCTGCATCACACCCAATTTCGAACCAACTACTCACTTTTCATGCCGTTCTACGATTATGTGTATGGTACAATGGACAAATCTAGCGACACATTATACGAAAAATCACTCGTTAGAGAGGAAGAGTCACCTGATGTGGTGCATCTGACTCATCTCACAACACCAGAATCGATTTATCACCTCCGCCTAGGATTCCCATACTTAGCATCTCAGCCACATAAATCTAACTGGTACTTGTGGTTGATGTGGCCCGTCACAGTTTGGTCGATGATGATCACCTGGATTTACGGCCGCACATTCACTGTCGAAAGAAACGTCTTCAAAAACCTGAAACTGCAAACATGGGCAATTCCTAAATACAGCATCCAAGTAAATATCTCATTGATTGTATTTCATATGTTGTAATAAAAAAAATGGAAGTTTTCTGACGCTAGTTGTTTCATGTCATTGCAGTACTACATGCAATGGCAGAAAGAGATCATAAATACTATGATTGAGAACAGTATACTAGAAGCGGAGGACAAAGGTGTTAGAGTGTTGAGCCTCGGTCTGTTGAACCAGGCAAGTTTAAATAGGCCTACAATACAAATACTTTTGCATAAATGTGTTAAAGTGTTGAGCTTATCAGTTATTTAATCCTTGTTCATGTGATGCAGGAAGAGGGGCTTAACAAGAACGGCGAGCTTTTCTTGAAAAGACAACCTCAGCTAAAAGTGAAGTTGGTCGATGGGAGTAGTCTAGTGGTTGCTGTTGTAATAAACAGCATTCCGAAAGGAACAACTCAGGTTGTCCTTAAAGGAAACCTATCAAAGGTTGCTTACTCCATTGCCCTTGCCTTATGCCAAGATGGAATCCAGGTACGTTTAGCAATTTACAAATGTGGAAGTTACGAATAGCGCTCTTAAGTTAAATGTTCTAGCTGCAACAAAAGCATGATTACATTTTTCTCCGTTAATTTGCTTAGTTCATGCTCCTTTATGATTGCAACAGGTATTTACAATGTCCAACGACGAGTACAAGAAACTTCAAGCAAAGCTCAGCAAAGAAGCTGGAAACAATTTGGTTCTCTCTAAAAGCAATACTCCCAAGGTTAATATTTCCTTTATCTACTAGATCACAAACCATGAATCTTGTGAATTATAGAACTCTTTTATTACATGAAAAAAACAAAAAAAAAAAAAAATATTCTACATATTTCAAAAAAAAAATCTAACATAATTTGTTTATAGATGAAGCATTCTAATACATGTTATTGATTTATGCAGACATGGTTAGTGGGAGACGGGCTCAGTGAAGAAGAACAGTTAAATGCACCAAAAGGAACAATATTCATTCCGTTCTCACAGTTTCCACCAAAGAAAATGCGCAAAGATTGCTTCTACAATACCACACCAGCAATGTTGGCCCCCAAGCATCTAGAAAATGTCGACTCTTGTGAGGTTAGTGATAAAAACTCTATACGTTTCAATTACTATTTCCCTTTTGAAAATTGAAAAACAAAAAAAAATATATATCTCGTGATTTTAAATTTCATGCATACAACAGAATTGGCTGCCAAGAAGAGTGATGAGTGCGTGGCGCATAGCAGGAATACTGCATGCTATGGAAGAATGGAACGTGAATGAGTGTGGAGATATGATGTTCAATATTGAAAAGATATGGCAAGCCAGCCTTGAGCACGGGTTCCGCCCCCTCACAAATGTTATCGATTCAAAGCCCAATTAGACTCGCTACATTGTGTTCAGCACTTTCTGAGTATTTTCTAGACTCTCTATCTATAAATAAGGAAACAGTTTCGTATGCTCCACTTTGAGAATCAAGTCTAAAATTCTTCTCTTCTGTCATTTGAGGATGAAGTTAGAATACTTATGTACTTTCGCCTATGCTTAAATAATACACGTATACTGAGAACATTATACTTCTCTCGACCAACTACTTACGCTTACCAAATTTAATAGCATGTCAAATTCGGCAATCTGGAATCACATTTAGCACAATCGAATACTAAACTTTTGCTCTATGTTATTTAGAGGGTCTTCCGACTTTATTTTTGGGTGAATTCTAGGATTAATCTCGTCTATTTGGTAAGTTTTAACTAACATTATACAAAAGAAGACGTCTCCACTATTTCTCGTCAATCTTTTTAGAGTTCATAGAATCGTAGAACCATAGAATGACAAAATTTCATGTTTGTTAGTTTTACTACGAAACTAACGAACAAGGGCAACACCAAAAATAGCCATAGGAGTTTCCAAATTTTCCTAAGCTGATGAAAATTGAATTATTTCCGAATCGGCGACGGCAATTACACTGCAGTTTTCCTATCGTTTTCTTTTCATTTCCTCAACAAAATCTACAAACCGAACAGTGCGAACATGTAAAATGCGTATTCTATCAAATCACATTTTCCCCTCCATACATCATAAATTCAAATATAAACATATAGAAATCAGAAACAACAACTCGAGAATAAATAAATAAATTATTAAATGCATCACATAATTATGTTCATATTCGTACAAACATTCCCTTAACACCGAAGAAATCATCATTTACTGCGATTAAATCGAAGAACAACAAATCACAGAGTACCAATTTGCCATTATGCGTAAAACATAATTAATTATATTAATCGAAGAAAGAACTGAATCAACAATCAACAGCTATCAGCTAAAAATAAGAGATTAAATCTCAATTGATTTTTTCAGGAAGACGAACTTACGATTTGATTTGGTGCTGAAGTGGCGGGAAAGCCATAGCCGAGCACGGAAGCGATCCTAATTTACAAACCCGCGGAGCCGAAAGTGAAAATAATTCTTTCGTTTGTTAATAAGTTTGGGTTTTCTTCGGGCACCCCTCTGTTTCATTTAATTGTAAAACAACCCCTCTGTTATCAATATTAGCAATAATGACCTCACGGGCCTCACTGCAGCTCACGCGCGAGAGTTGAGGCTATTATGTAATTTTCAGATAGAATAACACAAAATTGAAAATACCCTCTAATAACTTTTGAATAAATTGCAAAAAAAACCTTCTACTTTTACATGATTTTACAAAAATATGGTTGAGTTAATTGCTATTTGTATTTTATAAGTTTCCCATATGTAAAATTAAATAATAATCAGCAAAAAAATAAAACTATATTCATAATAAGGTTTAAGATTAGTAAGAATTCAACTTCAAGATGAGAGATTTTTGACTTGTAATATGATGTCTTATTCATGATTATTTTATTTACTTTTGGGGCCATAATTTTGACTTTCTCTCACATAAAAAAATAGCATTCCTTAGCTGAAATGTTTTCAAGAATTCAACAACCTAGCTACCGAGCAAGCGATGGTCTAGCAGTTGGCGTAAGTGAGTCCGTATAAATTGACCCAAATTCGAATTATCTGCCAACGGTCCTCAGGTGAAACTTGTAACACATGATTAGCCCAATGTAGTGTACATCTCTCATGTCATTAGCAAAATATTATACGAGAGTGTCGATTTATCCAGTACACTTATACAGTTGGTTGTTGCGGGTGCACGGTAATTAAAAAAAAAAACTAGGAGCTTACTTTCAAAATTTTCCAATTCAATCAACAAACTAAATTGATTGATTATTTAATTAACAAAAACGTGCACGACCAGGCCATTCCACACACATCCATTTGCAACACACACTTTACTATGTGTTTTGCATGATCTATATATATATACATACATTACATAAGCCATGATTCACCAGGAAATACACAAAAAAAAAAAAAGTTATACCACAACACATCACACATGGATTCTCAGCACCAAATCCACGGCCAAGACCGCCACTCAGCCGCCGCCATCTCCCGGGAGAGTCCGGTACCGTTCTGTGCCATATGCCTCAACGACATTGGCAGCGGTGACAGCCACCGGAAACTTCCGGAGTGCCGCCACTGCTTCCACGAACACTGCATCGACGCGTGGTTCGGGTCCCACTCCACGTGTCCGCTATGCAGAATTCAAGTCCCTCGAATGATTTCCCTCATCGATAACGAGAATCACTATAACTATATGCAGTGGGATGCTTTGATTTCGAATATTCTTTTCTTGTTTCGGAATCTTCTTCGGAAAATGTGCAACCCTCTTAACGATGAGCTAACTTCCATGCTATGTGGAAACATTAGCTGCATTTCTTAGAAGATTGTTTTTAGTATTATAATTTGTATTACTTTTAATTTATTTATTTTTCCTGAATTTCTTTTACATTAATGTGCTTATTCAGTGTATGATTGTGAAATAGACAAAATTTAATTTAATTTGTATTATATAATAAATCATAATATTTTTAATAAGTTGGGTAACTGCTGTTGATTCATTGGCATATTACATAACAGTATTATGTATTATAATAATACATAGATTTTCCATTTTCGCACTTTCCCCCTAAAAATTTAAAAAAGGGATACCCCCTTCGAATTATTATTTTAGTTGCATTTTGCCTCAGAAGCCAATTTTTTTAGGGCATTGTGCAGCAAAAATAACATCTTAAAGGGGCAAAGTGCAAAAAATTAGAGTTTTTAAGGGGCAATGTACAACAAAAATACTCAATTCTGATGAATAATCCATCTGATTTTTGCTGCTATTGAGGCAATGTGCAACAATAATGACATTTTGAAGGGGACATTCACTTTTAAAATTTTTGAGGGGGTAATGTGCAAACATTAGAAATTTACAGGGGGTGATGCGCAATTTGCCCTAATATATATATATATATATATATATATATATATATATATATATATATATATATATATATATATATATATATA
>NW_012192955.1:433016-463997 GCF_000504015.1 Erythranthe guttata
TGATGATAAATAAATTGGTAGAAAGGTAAAATCCTGATATAGACAATCATGAACACAAATTTGAATAAATAGTAAATACAAATTTGTTTTGCATTGTTTAGCAAATTGTATACCTGTACAGAAAGAAACCAGATGCAATCTTATGGAAATGAAGCAGCATCTTCTTCAATAAGCAACCTGCGACAAACAATAAGAACGTGAATTTTATTGGAACGTAAAATTAGATTTAAAAAAGACCGAATAATATTAGCCTTCGTTCCACATTGCTCGAGTATGAACCGAGTTCAACTCTTTCATCGCCAACTTGTTCTTTACTTAATGATACACAAATCATTTACTATTTGCTTTATTGCATCATTTTAGGTTGCCAACATTCATACAAACTAGTACATATATATATATATATATATATACACACACACACACACACACATAATTGCGAAATGGTCCTCAAGGCGATATGCATTTCATCCCAAAGCATCTTAGAGCACTATTTCCGGATTTCCTTTTCCATAGAAACTCGAAGGGCTTATAACATCTCCCAAAACTATCATGATAGTGCCGTTTTACCTTGTCGTTCAGTGGGGCAAAAACATCTTTGACAGCCTCGAAAACTTCTTCAACGGGTTTCGTAGCATCGATCTAAATTAAATCAGACACATATATATAAATCAATTGTGTCATATCGAGTTTCTTTTGGTGGGATCGAATAAAGGAAAAAATGAAATGGTGATGAATGTATTAATTACCTTTCTAACCTTCCCTTTAGAATTGTAATATTCGATTACGGGGAGGCTTGATTCTATATAGGTCCTAAATCTCTTCCTTATTGTCTCCATGTTATCGTCTTCTCTACCCTTGGAGCACAAAAAAAACATAAAAGGTAGAGTTAAATTAAAGTCGGATTTAAATAACGAAAGAAAATTATGGTGGATAGGTTATATAACCTGGTTTCTATTTAATATGCGCTTCTGCATTTCCTCCTCTGAACAATCGAAGAAAAGTACAAATTCTGGCTCGATTCCGATCTGCAAAGCAGAAAGCCGAGACTTAGAACATGAAATGAAAAATGTTTTATCAGAAATAATTGGGGTGGAAATCGGACTGATGGATCGAAATTAGCACTTCCGGAGAAATACCATTTTTTTTACGGAGGTGAAAAACTAATTCCAATTTCTTTCCAGAAAAAAATGGGAAAATTCCAGAAATCGGAATTTTGAAAATTGGAATGAAAACATTTGTTCCAAAATCGGATATTTTCGGATCGAAATCTGCGGAATTTGGAATATCCATTTTTTTAGTCTCCTATAATATAAAATGCATAATAATATGTTATAAGTGTGTGTGTGTGTGTTTGTGTGTGTGTGTGTGTGTGTGTGTGTGAGAGAGAGAGAGAGAGAGAGAGAGAGAGAGAGAGAGAGAGAGAGAGAGAGAGAGAGAGAGAGACAACGTACAACAGACTCAAAAGCTGCACGATTCTCCTGAGCTGCACGATTCTCCTGATTACGAGGGAAACCGTCGATAAGAAACTTGTCGTTTGCACTTTGCTCCATAGCTCGTTGGAGAAGCTTAACAGTAACTTCCGAAGGTACAATTCTTCCCTCCTTAATCACGTTCTTAATCATCGCCCTACATCCAACAAGCACATATAAGAAAACTGAACCATTTTTATTCAATAAAATTGCGATAATCGAAAAATAACACTATATCCCCCAAAGAGACTTGATTAGAAACCAATCGTATCGCATAAACGAGGAAAAAAAACATTTATATTATTTTGAAAAGGTTGTATGTACGCACCCATTTTCGGAACCAGAATTTTGCTCGGCTCGAAGAAGATCCCCGGCACTAAGATGAGTGTAACCAAAATGCTTTACAATATTCGCACACTGAGTGCCCTTACCACTGCCGGGCCCGCCTGCTCAAGTTCAGATCAATAGGGAGACACGGACAGTAGAAAGATGACGATGGCATGTTTGAAATAATCGAAACTCTTATTTAGGAAAGTAGAGCAACTCACCCAAAACAAAAACAACCGTCACCTTCTTATTGATGTGTGCGCTTTCAGTTGCTTCCTGCACCAAAATTAACTTAAACTACAAATCACTTTCGAAATCGAACATATGATCTTTGCTCATGCAATAACTTTGAGGTTGACAACAATAGATGTTCAAGTCAAATCTTAAGGTCGGACAGCACCTCAATGAGAGCAATTATTGTCACACAAACCACATGGAAATAATATTTTCACAAAAAAAAAATTTAATAATAATAATAATAATAATAATAATAATAATAATAATAATAATAATGGTAAACAATAGATTATGCCAAGCCTAAAAAAATATACAAGAAGGATCGATCATGGTTTCTGAATGTCGTTAACTTGGCTAAAAAGATACGGTATATTGTGTTACGATGCATGTGGCAGAACAAAGCATTCCTACCATGGGCGTAGAATTTTAGGAATTTTCTCTTGTATGAGTCGCAATAACCGAATTATGAGTTTGAATTATGGTTAAAACCAAAAAATCAGCAAAAACAGATGGATAAAATACGTCGGAAAGTTACCTTGTTTGCAGCATCAACAACAGACCCCATGATTGCCTACTATAGTTAATTCAGACAAAGTATCTGCATGCAAGGACATATAAACAACGGTACCTAGAAGTTAGATGCATGTCTTTAGTTTAGAAAACGAAAAAAATCGATAAAGAAAAAACATCATAGAAAACAGACTCGAACTCATGACAAGTCCATTCTCTGGATGAGGCTACTCGTTTTCACCAACTATGAGAATAATTTATCAAAATAAAAGCTCGAATCAAGTATAAAGTTAGATTCTACGAAGGGCAAAGTTAGGTTCAGTGACTTGGCATTTCAAACACATCCTACAAAATTCAGACCACAACACATCCATCAATTAAAAGGTAAATTACGGGCCACCCTCAGAGGTAAGATTAAATTACGGAAAAAAAGCCCTCACGTTTGGGTATTTACAACCACCCCTTAACTACGAATCTTCTTACAAGTCCACCCTTGCGTTGTCAAATTTAGTAAAATCTTCTAGATTATGTGGAATATTCTCAAATTTGTACCCGTTTTACCCCATTCGAGCTCCACATTTTGAATCAAGATGATCATAAGATGTGTCTCTTGGCTTGTACATATCAGATCAGAAACAACATTTTTGCTCAAAACGTGTACAAACTAGAGAACCACATAATCTATAAGATTCAGTTGAATTTGACACCATAAGGGTAGGCGTGTAAGAAAATTCATACGCTAAACAAGAGGGTTTTTTTCGTAATTTGACCCTACCTCATGGGGGGTGGCCGTAATCTACCCATCAATTAAAACGAAGTAATTAAACATCACACCAATTACTATGAAGCAGTTGCAGTACTTTCAGCACTATAAATATATACTAAGAGCAAGATATTCAATTCTTTCAAAAAACAAAAGCGAATACACAGAAAATAAAACAATCACCAGATCACTGTAAATTAACAGCTGTAAGAACAAAATTCCTAAATTTTATGAGCATATATATGGGTAGTTAACCTACTTCAGAAACAAGCAAATATATGGACGAAAATCACCAGAATATCTCAATTCAAAACGTGAGAAAAAACAAACAGAAATTGAATACCTAATTCTGGTGAAGAAATGCAGAAAACATAAAAAGAGAGGGAAACTTGTGGAGATCCGATAACGCGACAAAGGCTAAAATACTTATAGAGAGAGAGAGAGAGTCGAATGTTCAAAACAAGAATTATTATTGATTGAAATTATTAAATTTATGAAAAATCCCCTGAACTTAGGCTGAATAATGATAAATACCCCTACTATTTCTAACTAATAAACACCCCCTGAGGTGTGGTTCCGTCTTACCCCAATCCCTTACAGTGTGACTTTTCACGGATTTTTTTATTCCAGAGAATAGACATTACACAATTTCAGATATTTTCTTTTATTTCTCACCTATTTAACAAAAGATATAATAGACTGTACACATTTTATGTTAAAAAACTCGATCAACAGTTAATCAGAGGAGATTTTGATTACTACGGATAGGTAGAGATGTTTTTCGTTATTTAACCTAAGTTTAGGGGGGTTTTTGTAATTTACCCTTAATAGTATGGATTGGTTATCACCAACTCGCGTATAGTAAATAGTGCATCACGCCTCACATTAATTACTCCAAGTAAGTGACGTTATATCACATACGTCGAGTGAAATCAGACAGATCGGATCGTAGTTAGCACTTTCGGAAGAAAAAAAAAATATTGGCAATGAAAAACTAATTCCATTTTTGGTTCCAAGAAAAAAAAATTCAAGAAAATCGAATCAAAATTCCAAAACATGAAATCAATAAACTTGTTCCAAAATTGGAATTTTTTTCTTCATATTGCAACCGGCAGAAATAAAAAAAAAATTATTCCTTTACTCATATATAATATAAAATACATCATAAAATTAATATTATAAATGTAATTTTTGAAAAATTATTTGACATATTCAAAAGTTAAAATTGTTCGAAAGTTGAAATATCATATGTATTCCAGCTACGATCTAAAAATGGTTCAAAAAATGGGAATTGAATTTTGGTGTTGGAAATGAAAAATATTGTTTTAAAATCATAAATTTTCTGATCGAATCGACAAAAAAATGGATAATTTCTTTCCAATTTTCACTCTAACCACATGTAAATTCACTTTTTATTTAACTAATTAAATGACCAAGACCTAAAACTAATTAAAACTTGGCAAAGGACGACATTGATAAAATAAAACTAATAGTAATAAATTTGTAGCCAAAATAAAACCTCAGGGCTACTTCGCAATTTTCCGTAAATGCTTGTACCGTGCTAAATTGTACGCTACAAAAACCAACAATCCGACACAGTATCAGCTCACTACGTGCTTGTTAGGTGTTCGACGAAATGCCTCAACGGCAATAAAACCAATTTCCACTCCAAAGAGAAGAAAGAAGAAGAAGAAGAATTCTGTTCGATCATGGAAGAGCGCTCTTCTACAAATAGCCCACGAAGCATCTTCAAATTCTTCAAGAACCGGCCGACAAATGCGTCCGACAATCAGCCTTCTTCTCCGACGAGATTCCGGCCAAAAAAATATGAAGTTTATGGCTTTATCGGATCCATCACAGTCGTGGTTGTCACAGGTTCGATTCATACGTACAATACTATATTAAAGCTGAGTTGCTGCAATAATTTCAGTTCGTTGATGTTTGCAATTGCATATTGTATTTTTCCCCCAAATTCTTAATTTAGGGTTTAGACTTAAATCAATAATGAGTATGATCTGAGCTTCTTAAGTTCATTTTAGTATCTAATTTGGGAGGGAATAGGGATAATGAAGTGAGGTGATACAGTAGAACATCGATGATTAAATAATACCGTCGACTTGGTCCCGACTTAGTAAAAACCTACTAAATTATTAGTTCGATAATTTAATATTTCACTAAATTAATAGAATTTTGCTAGTCTCGACTATATTAATTTATAGAAGTTTAACGTATTTGGTTCATATTGTACAATTTCAGCCAAATTGTGAAATTGTAGAATTTGTTTATTATTTAGGGCAAATTACGGCCAACCCTTGAAGTAAAATCAAATTAAAAAAAAAAACCCTTTTGTTTTGGTAATTACAACCACCCTCGACTATGTATTGTCTTAAGAAAAAAACCCTCTTTCAGTTGATAAATTTGATACTATAAGAATGAACATCTATTGAAAATATACAGTTGAGAGGGTGATTGTAATTATCCAAACATGAGGGGGTTTTCCGTAATTTGACCATACCTTAGGGGTGGCCGTAATTTGACCTATTAATGTAGTGTTAAGATAGATTCTGTTTTTATTTAGAGTTTAAGAGCTTACATTTTAAAGATAATAATACATAAAATGGGATTTAAAGACAACTTTTATTTATTTATTTATTATTGATGAACAGTGATTTCAATAATATGGGCATATGTTCGTAACCGTGGCTATTGGTTGGAGTTTGTGGGAATCTTTTACTACCAAAGCAGGTCAGTGAATTTAGAGCTTTATTCCAATTCTCTCACATATTATTCTGCACTCACGAATTTACTTTGTCCTACTAAATATCTTATTCTCTCACCCTTATCTCTTGTTAGAGAGAGAAACCAAAAGGAGCCATACAATGAAATGCAATTTAAGAGATTTTGTAAGCCTAAATTACGAACGTTATGTTTGGATAATTACAACTACCCTCTCGCTCACGAGGTAAGCCTAAATTACGAACATTATGTTTGGATAATTACAACTACCCTCTCAATTATGTATTGTTTTATGAAAAAACCCTATTTCAATAGGTAAATTTGATAACGTAAGGGTGGACGTGTGAGACAGCACATAGTTGGTGAGTGGTTGTAATTACCGGAACATGAAGGGGGTTTTCGTAATTTGAATATACCTAGGGGTGGCCGTAATTTGCGCTAAAATATTTGATTACAAGGTGAACAGATGTTGCCATAACAGTAAAACTTTGAGTTAAATTGCACACCCCCACATTGTATCATTTTGAATTTCTAAAAAGGTCTTGTCATATTTTTTGTGGCATAAACCCCCTCCCTGATGTGTGTTTTTTTTTTTACTTTTTTTTAGCTCAAAACCCTCTAACTAATGCATTTTTTAGGGTCTCTGTCTTTGATTTGTTTCTAATCGGCCCCTGAACTTTTAGTACTCGAACCAACTCCCGTTCTTGAATTAACAGTTGTGTAATTACGCATTTAGTATTAATCTTGTTACGTTTGCTGTTTTATTTTGCAGGTATTGGGCGTCATCTGTGCCGAGTTATGTAATGGCAGGAATTGTACTAGCAATTGGAATATATACAGGGCTGAGCTTTCTAGCTACTCCTCCTCCTACCTCCTTGAAGTCGATGTTTGGTACCTTATTTTATTTTCCCTCTTTCCAGCTTTTAATCGAAAGTTAGATGCTTAATAATCGAGACCAAAATTGTTGAAAATAACAAAAAAAATAATCTAGCTTTTATACTTGTGCAGATGAATACAGTAACGAAGCACTGAGTTTTCTCCTTCCAGAAAACGAAGACGATGAGCGCATCGAACCAATATCGGATATTAGCAATTATTGAAACATGTTAATGAAATATTCAATAATCCAACATGATATAACCTTGTTTTGGTTACTGTTTTTAATACCATAATCTCATTCTATAAGATATTCTGCAAAAACTTTGTGCTAAATACTACGACAAAACACACGAGTCTTCGATTTACAATGGATACAAAAGGTACAACGAATATTAGGGAGGAAAAAACTCACATCAAAGCCAAATAATGTAATGACAATAAATAGCACACAAGTAAATCCCTACAATACGAATAAGAATCAAGATTCGGCAAATAATAAATGCCACCGTGAACAATATAAACATACAATAGATCACTATAACAACATTACCGTATTATATCAAATTCATCGAGCCCATGAAACAGAGTCAACCTCATCCCTTGCTTTTTTGTACAGCTCAAGCCTCTTAGCACATTGTTGTCTCCTCTCCATCAATGCAGGATCTTCATCCAATAACTCCGAAAGCTGTTTACCCTGCAATTCATAAAATAAAATAAAATTAAATTAATGTTTATATGTTAATTATTTAAAGAATTAAAAAAAAAAAAAAAAGACTTCGAAAAATAGAGTGGGGTACCTCTCTCTTCCCAATTTGGGTATAAAAGTAATTAAGTAAATTCTGTTTGGCTTCCTTAACTTGACAGTACACAACTGCTTTGGGAACTGAGTTCTTGAGAGTTTCCGATACCATATGGACATAAGACGAAACATTCGAACCTATTCTTCTGAAGTGTCCCTCTGCATAACGGTCAATATTATTGGCGGCAGGTGCTGCTGAATTTTCCCGTGAGTTTTTATCCCGTGGGTTATTACCCCCAGGGTTTCCTACTGCTTTCTCGACTTCTTGCGGAAGTTTTCGGAAGAAATCGACGGTTAGATAAGATGATTCCATATCAACCAATCTGATAACCGTTTTCTTGCTCTCCTCGCGGAACTTTTCTAAAGATTCGTTTGCTGCTCCAGCTATAGTTGTTTGCAGAGTTGGAAACCGTTTCAATTCCTGCTTCACCAAATACATCATAATTATAAAATCACAACTCATGAGTCAAACTATTTTCCATATATATTTTTTTTAAAGAAATTGTTGACTCGCCTGACACTCGCCAATTGACTTTCTGACGAGTTCCTTTAAGACAAAGTGAACCTGAACAACATTTTTGTTGATCAGCGAAAGATGTTGCAAGAGAAAAAAAACATGGTATTCAGTATATGCAACTTACAGCATCAACAGAAGCTTCGGCGGGCCCCCTGAAATAATTTAACGAGCCCTCGATAAGGCGGCGATAACCCTGCTCAGGAGCTATCAAATGTGGTTGATAACCATCAGCTTCTGAAACAATCTTTTTCACATTCTGCATTGACAGATGGCGGTCAAATGGAAGTTTTCTTAAAGCAGCGGGCAGCTGATTGTCGAAAACTCCATATATACGATCACCTCCAGGTCGGCTGTAATAATATGCAGCTGGTCAGAATCTAGTATTGCTAATAGAAACAAAGAAAAATCGAAGACTCTTATTTGACTAGGGCGAGAAATGTATCTCAGTGCCATAGAAAGCAGTTTCAGTTCCGATTATGAAAACAAGGGAGACTACAGCTACAGGAATTAACAGAATCTTATCTCAGAAAATCTGGATAAGTAAGCACTACCAACAAATTGAGCGTGACCGATGATGGTTGGCATTATTTCAGAAAATGGAAAACAAAACGAAACTTAGGGTTTAATTAAAAAAATTGATAGTTGTTGCAAATTTGACTACCGGGCTCGTTAGCGACCTACTAACGGAGATGAGGTATAAAAAAAATCAATTGTGGTCCAAATATTGCAAATGGTAATTATTAAATGCAAATGTGATATCCGAGGAACATAAATCGAAAAACATATTAATAAATAAATTATTAGAAGAAGCTCTCCAGACGTAAAGTATAACGGAGAGGAAGCAAGAAACATGCATACCCTCCATCCAGATGCTCCTTGAATATCTTGTCAAAAGCACGGCAAAGTTCCAAGATTGTGTACAATTGAGCCTGAAATACAAGACTTAAATTACCAAAATGATTGAAATACATCAAATCAAAATAGTCATGACGATGAAGGCAAGTATCTCACCCCAGCATCAACAGCGATAGGCCTTCCAAGGTGGTCCAGCTCAGATTCAAGTTCATCAATGCTTTTGTTAATCAATGAAGTGATACTTGGTATTCTTGCCCTGATTACAGATTCCAAGTGCTGGAAGAAAAAAGTTAAAACAATGTAAGCTGAAGCCACGGAGTAGTAAAAAAAGGACACGAATTGAAGTTGAGAAACAAAATTATACCCTAGAGAGCAGCTTTGCAAGATATTCAGAACCCATTTTACTGGACAAGTGCCCATAGTCTGCACTTGAAGCAAAATACTCCCGCTCCTTTCGCCTAGCAGATATCATATCAACACTCTTGTTGATATCTGCTTGTGAACGGTTTACAATACCCACCCACGGATGTTGTAAACGATACGATCTTCCTTCAAGAACCTATTGACAGTAGTGAAGAACTCAAATTAGTTAAAATGCTTCTTATGACAAGTCTGTAATTTTCTCTTTTGTCGTTATTAGTATTGTGTGTGTTTATGTGTGTGTGTGTGTGTTTGTGTGTGTGTGTGTTTGAGAGAGAGAGAGAGAGAGGGGGGGGGGGAGATTACATCCAGTGCATTAGTTCCTTTGTCCATCAGATCAAGTTTTGTCAGCACCCCAAATGTGCGTTCACCTGCATGAATACCACAACACAATCACAAGAGGATATATCAAGTTTGTCGAACAGCCAATTGAACATTTCACACTTTCAAAACTAGGGAAGGTTCTTACCTGATGGATCCACTTCCCTTGCAAGTTTAATAGCATCTGATGTAGCAATATCTTGGTTTGCTGGTGATATTGCCAGTATAATACAGTTTGGCTGCGTGTTAAAAAAAACGTAACAAGGAAGTCTAAGAACCATTCACAAAACTTAACATATTCTAGATCCTTGCAATTAGGATAATAACCCACCAAATGATTTTATCTTTACCTTAGCAACGTATGAGTTAACCATATTTTCGATGTCTTCGACTATACTATCTGGTTGCCCCTCTGCAAAAATTGAATTCCTTGCCATTGAATAACGTCCAAAATTAATTGAAAATAATACCCAGTTGTTGGAAAGAAAGCAAATAGAAACTCACCGACAGCAACTTTTGTCAAACCAGGAAGATCAATCAGAGTTAAGTTGACAACTGCACGAAAGAGATTATAATTTTTAAATATACAAACATATATATAAGGCAGTGAAAATCCCTTTAGTTGAACAAGAACATTTTTTAAAATGTATTTGGTTTAACAGGATTTACTATTTAGCTCCACAGTAACATACCATTGGGTGAATAGATACTTAGGTGGATTGGAATCGGAGAAATTTGTTTTGTCTTTCCCGTGATTCTATCAGTTTCATCTTGAATTTCCTTGCGAACCAAAGCTGCAGTAGAGAATAACACGCTTAAATATTTCATCAGTATAATTACCACCAGCTAAGATTTTGAAGTTGCCATTACCGAAAAAGGCACATGTAATGGTATACGAACATTTTCACAATCAAAACAAGCTATTTCATTGGGGTTCCTTCATAGAATTTAGTTATTGATCACCATACACGATACTCCGCTACTTCATTTTACAACAAAAAATCAATTCCCAGACATGTGAGGTCTTTTCATGAAAATATTTACACTACACGTAAATCAGTAAATTTCATATGAACAAATAGATAATCATAACTAAGTTTATAATTTTTTTAACTAATTTGAACGGTAACAACGAGAGAATTAATAAACTTTCAGAATTTTCATTCATTTTCTTTAGCACTAGAGTAACAAAGTTCACACATACCGAAATCAGTAAATCGTCTGCGAGGCATATGGCCAAACTCTGCATATTCCTGCTGCCCATCTTCTATCTTCTGCAATTGCAACACCAACGGCCGCCTCGTAACAATTCCTACATTCAACAGTCCAAAAACAACGAAAGCATCAAATAATGCACACCTCCAAATCAACTCAATCGTAAGTTCCAAAATGCAGGTCTCGCTGGCAAAATCAAATTGCATATATTAAAAGAACTAACCAGAGCCTCGAGGAAGAAAATCACGCCCTACTATACTCTCCAGAACCGACGACTTTCCCGAACTCTGTATCCACACCAAACCACAAAAAAAACAAAGGAAAAACATTAAAAAAAAAAATCAAATTAAACTTAAACTACAGCAGAACTTCCAATTCCATTTCCAATTTACCCTAACTACTAAAAATTCGCTATCCAATCTTACGCGGATCTGCCAGTTTCTTAAACAACAAACACGAATATCTACTTGCTGAGTATGTAATTGAACTAATTAACATAACTAAATAGAATTTCTGAAAAAACAACAGTAATAAAGACGGCAGACCTGGCCACCGACAACAGCTACGGAGGGGAGCGCGTCCCAAAGAGATGCAAAGGCTTGGTCGCCGCCGCCATGGTCGCCGAGGGCGGTGCAAGCTCTCTGTATTCTGTTCACCAGCCCAATCAAACTCTCCATCGTCGCCATTCTTCTTCCCCTTGTATATATATTCAAAAATAATTGAACAAACAACAAGCAGATCTGAATTGAGGAGCTTCGCGATTAAACTTCAGCTACCAAACCTCAAACAACGAATTCAATTTAGGAAGAAGATTAGAATTGAAGTAACAGAAAGTAGAGAGAGAGTCTAGAGAGAGAGAGAGAGAGGAATTTGGACTGATGTTTTTCAAAATGGTAAAGAAAATACTTGGAAAATGGGGGTTAGTACTGTAGACGGTGTGGTGTAATGCTTCGGTGGTCTCGGCTCCACGGGTCATATGGTGGGGCTGCATAAGACCGTTTATTTTTTTTACAAGTGTTGTACCTTTCCTCTTTTGAATTTTTCTAATTATTTATTATATGGTAACGTTTGGATTTTATTTTTTCAAATTTGAAAAGGAAAATGGTGAAGTGGGGTCTATTGAGTAAAATGTACCGTTAGTATGGAAATAAATATTTAAGAAAAAAAAAAAGAAAAAAAAATTCCTACATTTCAAATGATTCAAAATAGTTGCTTAAAACAAATCAAATTGTGATTAGGGTGTAAGAAAATTGAATCGATTTGAGTGCATGGTTAATCAAATTTGTTGGAATTTTTATCAAGTATTAAATTTTGCAATTGAGAGTTGCGTTTGAGTTTGATTTGATAAGTAATCGAGTCGAGCTCGAACGATCTTTAATCGAGCAGAACACGAATCAGACTCAAATGTTTGGTCTTACTTGCATATTTTGACATTTTTTTCTTTCTAATTGAGCTCAAGTTCGAGCTGGATTTGAGTCTTAGCTTGTGCACAAACCAGGTGTAGTATGTATGTATTGAATAAAATATGTTCATCAATTTACATATCTCAACGTGAATTAAATTTCGGACCCAGCTTAATTACGAGAATGTGCAGTAAAAAAGCTTCCCGTGTATATGGACCTAACTTAATTACGAAAATGTACAGTAATAAGCGTCCCGTGTGTTGTGGTCAATTAGAAAGCTCAAGAGAAGAAGAGTGGATTTGGGTGGAAAAGGAGCGTAGAGCACGAATTGAGGAAGACGACGTCGTTTCAGGACACCTGGCAAGGGCCAGAAACGACATCGTTCAACTTACTCACCTTAGTGGCTTATAGTGAGAACATAACAAAGTCTTAGAACATCAATTAAGCTGGCAAATCGTACGTGACAGAAACATTCGATCCGATAGAATCAAGCCTTACTGGATATGAAGTGCGATATTCATGTTTGTTCAAACGTAGACATACATACGCTTACGCGGTTAACATTTACAACTTTTACCACTTTGAGAAATCTCCACTGGATATATATATTGGTCGGAACAATTGATAAGTGAATTGGATAAATCATGGCAGCAGTATCTGAGCTCTATATTATTATTGCATCATACAACGTGTGAAACTAAGAGAGTTCCCGATCTTCAATCCTTCTTGTAAATCAGAGTTTGGTATTCAGGGCTCCACATATTGTTCGTTACGAAAGTTCTAATTTCGTCCTGCAATAAAAATGAGTACAATATTTACATCAGTGTTGAATGTTTACTCGAAATAAGAGTAAAGACTCCAAAAATTTATTGTAAAAATAAAACCAACACCCCAAATTTGAATGTTCACATAACTTCGTATACCTGATTAAGCTTCTGCAATTCACGGGCATCCATATCACGGTATCCTTCTGCCAGATCCTCTTCTATGGCTTCTTTAATGACTGCTGTAGCTACTTCCTTTGTTATATCACGTATTCTGTTTGCATGCGTCACATTTAGAAAAAATATTGGCGATTGAAGAAAGAAGAATGTTTTATTTCAAGGCACAGAAAAAGTTCCTTTAAAATACCTGGATATTGACGGATAAACAATCCCTTGAAGCACTTCTTCCTCGGTCATATATGCAGCAAGGCTGTACTTACAAAGAATTATAGTGAAAATCGGAGTTGAGAGTTGATGACCAAACAAAATTCACAAAAGCTTCCCAATATATCAGTTCCTTTATAGATTCGACTTATTTGAGAGAGCACAAAAGCCTATGTCTCGTGAGATTCGAAAATCAAATGAATTAATACTATATTTAAAAATCAATTCCATGAAGTACCATTCAGCTGCTGCCTGTAGCATTCCATCTGAAACGATCTTGGATCCAGATAGAAGTGTTCCAAGACCAATCCTGCAATTCGAGGGAAACATAATTAATTAAAAAGAAAGGACAAACGCTGAGCATTTCTTCCGTACGCGTGGAATAACATTTTAAGAATCTTACCCGGGAAACAGAAACATGTTGTTTGCCTGGTTGCAGTGGCCAACATGACCATTTCCTGCGCATTTTTGGTTGCGGTTAGAAAACAATATAAGTTTCAAGACAAGCAATTAAATAAACCCCTTATCAGCACTAAACCTATATGTGGATTTAATTGCATGTTGTGAAAGGAAACTAAAAGAAAATGAAAATAAAGTAAGTAGCACAAAACAAATTGCAAGAACGTACCAAGATCAACATGGCTAAATGGGCTTCCACTTCCGAATATGATGTTGTCACCGACTATGGAAAAAGCTTCCTCTGGTGTGCACTCAGCTAACAAAGTGCCACAGAATTTTCGTAATACAAGATTAGAGACTAGAGAAAGAAGTTCGCATAACATATATGTAATGAACATGTGTAGTACCATTTTTTGTAGGGTTAGACATCGCAAATATAGCAGGTCTGGTAGAAGTTGAACCTTTCAGAGCTTCTAATACCTGACAATTGGGAAGCAGTTTTATTCCATATAAAACTACAATTACTAATTTCTAATTTTCCTTGTCACAAACAACTAAGCTACGTTAAGTTAAAATACAGTGTTCTTACTCTGTTGAGATATGAAAAATGTTGCAAGATATAAAACCAGATATAACTTTAATTGCATACCTCTTTGGAAAACAATCCTCCCACAGCAGACAATCCGAGAAGCACATCAGGCTTTACTTGCCGTACCTGATTCGTATAACCAAAGAATCGTCATGCATAAAGATATGAGTAATCAACATTTTCGTTAGAGCCGTATAATCCTTTCAGACATATAGCAATAAAATCCAATCTTTATATACTGACCACTTCCACAAGCTTTGCCCCTTCCGACAGCCCTTGGCGTTCAATTTCTTTGACCTTCCTAGCAAATGGACGAGCATCTGGATCGATGTTTTCACGTGCTTCCGTCACAAGTCCCTGAATCAGATAAAATTTAACTTTTGGCATTCATAGGTGTTGAAGCATATTTTTAACGGATTCTCCCACTTCATATATCAAGTCAATTAATTACAAACAAATATAAAATTAAGCAAATTAAAAAAATAGACTAGTAGATTACTGACATTAGCATCAACAACCCAGAACTGACTCCCAGCACTTTCAAAAGCAATTTCAGTGTCTCCAAGCATTCTCGCCATGGTTTTTCTTGCAGCATTGAGAACACCTATCCCGGCACTGCATTCACAGTTTCAATGACTATTATGTTGGACAAGAGAAGGAACTAATAAGCAACTATAAATGATAGAGGAATACCTTCCAGCACCAGCAACTACAATCTTCATCTTCGGAAAGTCTATCATTGGTCTTCCTTGTGCTCTCACTGCTCCTAAAAGACCAGCGAGTGCAACCCCTGCAGTTCCCTGGTGGGTATTTTGGAATCAAACCACATGAATATCAATTACAAAGACCAGGAAACATCAATGACATTCAGAAATCATTTTCTCTTTATCGAATAAAAGTACGCAACTATATAGGACGATACCGGAAAAACTTGCAAGCCTCAGTTGGCATTTAATACACAACAAAATGTGCCTGATCTGCCCTAAAAGTTTAAGAGATTAATAGAATCCTACTTGTTTGAATTTAGTTATCATGAACATCTTTTTCACCAATTCTACTTATATTAAATTATTTGGAGGTATATAACAACAGATATAAGCCTCTCCTCGGAAGCTAAGTTTCAAGTCATGTC
The DNA here is from genome assembly GCF_000504015.1 of Erythranthe guttata. The sequence continues at coordinate 448,739 of NW_012192955.1, forward strand.
GCCGTAAGTAATATATGAATGTAAACTACATCTACCCAACCATAACATAACATCTTCAAAAGGTTAAAGAACTGCATCTTTTGCATCTCAATAATTTTTTTTACGAGTTACTGCTTTATGACACCATCTAAAATACTACAACCAAATTGACAACATAATCGTTCTTAGACATAGTATCCTCAATCCTCCAGATATTAAAGCAAAATCACCTGCAGATGAATTAATTACCTGGACATCATCATTGAACATTCTATATTCATTCCTGTGACGCTGCAAGAGCTTGAAGGCCCATTTGCTTTGAAAATCTTCAAACTGCACGGTGAGGTTTCTTTAAGTTACAATTGACTGGTAAGGCATGCTATATCAGAAGCTTATAACCAACTAGCAAGTCAAACAAGAACCTGGACAATCACATGAGGCCAGCGGGTAAAAACTGCCTCCATGAATTCATCAATAACTGCAAGATACTCGTCTCCATCAAGGCGGTGCTGTTGCAGTCCCAAATCTGCAAAAAAATGGCAATAAGTTCATTGATACGAATCTTACGAGCAAGGAAAACAATAGGACCTAGCAACCACTAAAATAATATAATTCCATTCAAGAAGGGCTTAATGTTTATTTGCAAATTGTACAAGTCATTATTAGATGAAGCCAGCTTCTTATACTTTCGATAAATCTGTAGTGACATGTTTGAATGCTGCACAAATTCAATAGAGAAATTTCCACCGATGAACCCATTCTGATTAAAGGCATACACATACTTATCAACATAACTACACAGTACTACTTCATCATACGATGTGAAAACCAAGGCATCCACAGGAAACATTTACAACATCGATAAAACAATTCTGGTAGAATTTAAATTGAGAGAATGTATAGCAACTACATCAATTTGTAAAATCCTGGGTAAACCTCAATGCGATAATGTCATGACAAAAACATAAAGAAGATATATAGAGAAGTAACAATTTTATTTTTCCTGCATAATCAAGATATTCATAAGACACTAACACAAGGGGTCTTCCAGAAGCTTCTCATTGTTGGTTCCGACATCAATCATGACAGGTAGTACCTATGAAGATAGATAAAATTTAACAGGGATTATCAGGAGATGTCTGAGAGAACAAAACCCACAAAATGGAATGACAGAGGTATCTGTTAACTACTGAGTATGCCCATCCATTTCCTGATTCGTTTTTGTGTCGAGTCGAATCATAATTGAATGACAGGACACGGCACTTCATTTTATGTATCTTTTTTGTGTATACTACAAAGCAAACTAATACACTAAGCACCATAAAGAAAACGAAAAGAAACTACAATGAGACTTCCACATTTTAGCTGTTTCAACCTCCAGCATAGACTGGAGTATGAAAATAAATATAATCAATCAAGAAATGAAATTAAATACTCTGTCAATATTTGAATCCTTTATACAGGGGAACTATCAAAGATTTACCAAAAACACTCACTGCCTTTTTCATATTTTCTTTTCAAGAAAATGCGAGGTTCAGGGACCCCAGTAACGCTTTAATGGTTTAGCTCCTTAAAAACATATCAAATAGAGAGTTACAAAATATATCATCCCTGTCCCCATTGGCTTTTCCTCAAGTTAGTTCATAAAACATTGGCGAATTTGGCAGCATGGTCAAATTCAACATTATGCAATGCAAAAGATATTCATGCAATTTTATTCTACGTGTAAAAAAGAACAAGATAGTACTTACTCTCTGTGGGTTTATCCCTGCAGCAGCAACATAAAGATCCAACTTCCCAATTGCAATTCCAATTCCTTGAACTCCAAGATCTCCAAGACCCAATATTCTGCCTCCATCCGTGACAACAATCATATCAACCTACATGGAGTAAAGAAATTATTGAAATATTTCAACATAAACTCTATATCTAATTGTAGTTGGGCATATTAGTATTTTGTTTCCAGTGGTTCTAATGGAATTATATGCAAATTTACATAGAATCAAGACTATGTATAACACATATCTTTAATTCAAAAACAGAGTAATAACTCTTCTCCTGTTCAACTCTGTAACGGATTCATGAGCCTCAGACCCAGTTATTATATAAATCTGCTACAAAGTAACACATGTTTATTCAACTTTGATTGGTGGAGAGCAAGAAGGAGAAACACCAAAAATATTACAAGTTACAACATAGCTATCCATCTTTGACTACCGAAACCAAGTAATTGCTCAAAGTCAATACATTATTAGATACTTCAGAATCCTGGATTGACATGGTAATATCAGTTGGAGTAAAAACACCTTAAGTCAGAAACATCAGCAAAAGCTAAGACCTTCCAAGTATGACAAACCTGATCTGCTGGCCAATTATAAACCATTGACATCATTTCTCCACGGTCTTCTGCACTGAAATACATCCCCCTAGGTCGCCTGAACAAGCCACTGTACTTTTGGCATACAAGACCAACAGTAGGAGTATAGACTATAGGTGCATATTCCTCAATATTGTCAATAAGAACCTGTTAACATCATATCAAAATGAAGAGAGAAAGAGATTATGCCAAGGGAGGGGGTCATAATCTAGTTGACAATCAACTAGAGTGTTCATATAAATTAAATAGGTCTTCACAAATCCACTGTATAAAGCCAAGAAAGTTACAAAACAATCCATTCATTTCTCAAAGAAGGTTACAAGATTCAAATATTACTTCTAAATTATGGTACAATCTCAATATTCTCAACTGGGACTTCCAATTTATGTTTTAGTTAACCTAGTAATTTTAATCATTACCTTCTAACATAAAGATAAACCTGGGCCTATTTCTTTAGGAGTAAAAGAATAGCTAAACAAGTATGAGTTCTTAAGCGTAATGGATAATGAAAAATGCTTGACCTTCAGATGCTTATGACACAAGGATAAACAAATGCATTTACAGGACCATCAATTTGGCTCTTGCACAAGTTCATGTGAATATCGGTTGCCGAATGGAAACGATAACAGTGTGGTGCCACTTATACTTGAAAGTGCTACAATGATAGTTACCATTGTAAATTAATAAATGCCATCTCACTGTCACTGTAGGAATGAAAAAATTAGTTTTCTAAAGAACAAAGTACGACTTGATTACTGACCTTATAGTACATAGTCTCGTTCCTATCATGCAAGCGGTTAAGAATGCGCCATTTAGCCAGACTGTATGGATCAGATGGTCCATCTCTAGCACTTAACTGAAGCCTCTTCAAGTCAGCCACTATAATTAGATCAAGACAGTAAAAATACAGATTAATGCAGGCAACTGAATCTCAAAAGTATATTCCATAAAATTGACGAGTGTCAGCACTCGAGCATTTCGTTTTGAGATATTCGACTAATTTAAGATAGAGCACTGAAGAAGTTTCATCTAACTCAAATTAAATGAATGACCCATCCTTCCGGTCCAACAAGATCTTTTTATATGGTAAGCAAGCTATCATCTTAGAAGTTAGACAAGACTAAAACAAACATTAATTGTTTTGCTGAAAAGACAACTGCTGCCCAAAGACACTATCATTCAAGACAACATTCAAACACATGATCAGAACACCAATAGATACTCGATAAAATAATAACCTCGATTAAATAATAGTTTCTCTCGGTCCTGACTCGGTGAAAACGTGTTAAATTATTAACTCTATAATTTTACAATTCGCTAAATTAATAGAATTTCCCTAGTCCCGCTGTATTAATTTATAGAGGTTTAACTGTACTTGGAATTAAATATATACTTAACCAACAGATATGATGCCATATCTCATATTGAGCACTGAAGAGTAACATAAAAATATCGGAAAGCTGGTGGCAGAAAACTTACTAAAGCGCACAATTTGCTGTTCAGGGCTCATGACATTTGGAGGCAGTAAACCTCGAAGGTCAAGACGATCACGTTCTGTCATCGAAAATGCAGTTCCCTATAATGGAACATAAAATGTGAACTAATCTTTTGAAATGTTGACTTACCTCATAAAAAGAGAAAAAATAAACAAAAGTGCCGAAAATACAATGTTGTTGACAGAAGAAATCTTAATTTGCCATGTGACGTTGGAATAAGGTTAAGTTGGCTTTATTTAATCGACAGTATAACTCTGATCCGATTAAATCCAAGAAAGTCATAATGCTTAACAGTATTTTCCGTGGACTATGAGAACAAACATGGAATCTGGATTAAGGATTATGCACAGTTACTTTACTTTTTACGTTAAAGCCGAAAAACTTTCTTGCCGATATTAATTAATCTAACGCACTTGCCGATGTTCAAATTATTTCCCTACTATACATTCATGTCCTCTTAATTTCACATGAAAATACCAACTAGTTTTGCTTTTCTTTCCAATATACGCACTAGCAGGCCACATACTTCACATTTCACAATAATCACTGAATTAAACTTGTGCACAAATACAAACAGCAACAACAAAATTAAGCAACTCCAAAAATAAACATTAAAAACAAGTCAGCTGTCGAATCTGCATCATCAAACCAAGTAATCAACATAATTCAGATCTCACAGATCAAAATCCGGTCAAAATTAACTGAAAAGCTTCGCGATCTCTTAATTTTTACCTTGTTGAACCATGGATCGTGGAGAATATCCAAGCTGCGCTTGTGAACTATGGTAGGCCGGTGGCCCTCCGTCGTGGTAAAAGATCTCGAGCCACTCACATTCACGGCGGCGACACTTCCCCGCTGCGATCGCAAACGCTTCAGCAAAGCTGACGAAAGCCTCATCTGACGAGAGAAATTCCCCATTGATTTCGCAGAGGAAGAGAAAAAAAAATATCCCAATTTACAGTCACACAGTTAAAACAGTGACGGAGTTTATCTCTCTCTATATATATATGGAAAGTCAGTTTTGGAAGGCGACGGGAAGTTTGAACAGTGACGCAAAACGGGAAATCATTTTTACTAATGCCAGGAATAGTACTGCTTTTGTAGTTGTACCTCATTCATAATTAGTTGTACCTTAGTTTGGTAATAGAGGTTCCGCGAAAGTTTTGTCGGTTAGCCATTATTGGAATTAAATGGAAAGTCGTGGTCGTTGTGTGGGGGGCGACGAGTCAACGGTTTTACGAATTGAGCAAATCAAAAGCGTGTTGTTGACGAATATGACCAAATTACAAAACGGGCTTTCGTTTCGGGCCCACTAAGAAGCCCAATTGTTTCATTTTGTTGGGCTTCATGATAATCAAGTGAATATTAGTAATATTCGTTTAAAGGCTCGTGTGATGGGGTGGAAATCAGACGGTCGGAATTATGATTTCTGAAAAAAATTAAATTGGAAATCGAAATTTCGAAGATTGGAAATGGGGCAAACTTATTCAAAAATCGGAAGTTTTTGGAATAAAATCAGTGAAAAATCAGAAATTTCAATTTTCATTCACATATACACTTAAACCTCTGCGGATTAATACAGTCGAACTAGCAAAATTCTATTAATTTAGTGAAATATTAAATTATCGAACTAATAATTTACTCCCTCCTTCCCTCAACAGTTGTCACTTTTGCCATTTTCTTATATTTCAAATTATTTATCATTTTACTATTCCAATGAATCATTAATTGCATTTTTTTTCAATTTTGCCCTTTCTCACTCATAATTAATTGAAATATAATTAGTTAAAAATCAATTAATGGCATGTGCAATTTACGGATTTGCTATATTTTTTGTTATTATCCATGCATATTTATTGAATTTCTTAATATGTGTGCAACTAACAAAAGTGACAACTATTAAGGGAAGGAGGGAATATTAAATTATTACTCAAGCGAGATTATTGATTTATCGATGTTCTACTGTACACAATACATAATGATACTTATATTATAAATGTAATTTTTGTAAAACAAAACAAATGGGAATTTTGCAAGTATTTTCCACGGTTAATATAGGAAATAAAAACAAAATTAATATATTCCAGTTTTGATCCAATATTAAGCTCGAAACGAGCTCAATTCAAGCTCGTAGAAGCTAACTTGAACTTCGAGCTAGCTCGACTTATTTACACACGTAATTTATTTGTGTGATTCAAATGACAATGGGTGATGATAATTATGTTTATCCTATGCTTTAGCATGTAATTAAAAACCCAATTATTGTGGGATTTAGTACCAATTACTCCCAAGTCCCAACATGAAAGGATGGAGTGTGACAAATAAAAAATTTATATCGTTTTAGAAAATCAAGGCAAAACATAAATTAGTTCCTAATTTCCTCGTCCTCCAATGTTTTTTTCAATCCCCATGTAATAGTAGTACTTTTGACTTGACTACTTCAATTTTCTTGCCATGGAAATTAATTTCCATTATTACATTTATTAATCATATTTGGAAAGCATGTTCATGCTATGCACCCTCAACTATGGTTGTTCATGGATTGGTTTTATCCGACAACCGACCGACTCATGTATAGATGGATCGAGTATAGTTTTTAATATGTTGAAAAGTCAGTTGGCTGATATTACTCGACCAACTGATTTTTTATTTATTTTTTTCAATTATTTTGTATTTTGCCTGACTATTCAATTTCAATACTTAAATTTTTTGACATTTTGGTGAAATAGACAAAAATACATAACCAAAAAAACCATACTCTTCATTTTCTCCATCTTCGGCTCTCGTCTATCTCTATCAACCATAGACGCTGATGTATCTCTCGTCCATCTCTATGCCCATTACCGTTGGCACGCTGTTGTTTCCTCCAATTATTTATCTCTAGCCCTCTCTAATTCTTTATAAACTCCAAGGTATGAGTTTTTTTGTTTCTCAAATTAAATTTTGGAATTTCAAGCATTTTGTGTTGTGAAAGTGTACATGAATGGCTGAAAGTGATTCGTTCTACTATTTTTACCGTTTATAGAATTTTAATTTGTAATATGTACAATTATTGAAACCAAGTTGCCACCCGACTCAAAATACTCGGGTTGATACTTGTTTTACATGTTTGCAAGAGTCGGTTAGGCTGATAATCCACTGATCCGACCCATTAACAACCCTACCCTCAAGATCATCGATCTCAAACTAAATGAAAATTGTGACAATAACGTAGTTAACACAAAAATATAGAGTCGTTAAATTAAATTTTGTGAGTTCAAAGTGAATTGAAATATAAGAAAGAATATTTGTAAATTGTAATGGGTATTTTCCCAATAAGATGGCCATAAAACAAAATGAATTAACAAAATTAATAAATTAATAACAATAAATAAATTTCATAGAACAGAGTGGCGGTCTTCTCCATATATTTGACAATGTCAAGACAATAAATGTCACATCCTACTGTTGATTTGGTTCCAATTATTTAAATGGTAGCTAATTCAATTTTCGATTTAAATATATTAATAAAAAATTATTCGAATTTGATTAAATTTTATATGTTTATTTATTTTATTTAATTGCTTAATACAAGTAACATCCATGGTGCTTGCCTCCAATGCTTGTCAATTGTTGTCATAAAATAAGTGGTCGATTTAACAAGTAACAACTTCTTCGCTCTTTAAAGTTGCTACACGATTTTAAAAAGTGAAAAATGATGTGATATTTTTTGAAATATATATGATATCTTTTATTTAGATCACCAAGAACTTAATTATAACGTGCGATATGAAATTTCGTTTGATAACGATTATGTGATGATTACGTACTCCCTTCGTTTCGAATTAATTTTCATCTTTCAGCTTTGTGAAAGTATTAAGAATGTCAATAAATATGTCTTGATTTTAGAAAAAAAATAATTACATTAGAAAATTTAAAATAACTTGATTGTTTAATGATGACATGGTAAAGAGAGTTTTATACTTCAAATTCAATTAATAAGGTTAAAACAGAAGAAAAAAATATGTATTTAATACATTATTAAAAATTTAATGTGACAGAATATTTGAAATAAAAATATTTTTAAAAAGATACAATTATTATAGAATGGAGGGAAGTGATTATATGAACATAAATTATATTAGGCCAACTATGTGTGACAGGTTCGACTTATCGATTGTTGGCAAATGAATTCGAACTTAGATCAATTGAAACTAATCTCACTTACTCCAACCGTTAGGTCATTCCTTGCGGAACGGAAAATTAGATGTTACACCTGATTATTTACACATGATAAGTGTGAACCATAGATTTACACATAATCACGCACACACCCATGTGTATGTGTGCTCTGCTCGAAGTTATTTAACCTCCTCTTTGATTAACACTCACCCGTTGTAGCATCTAACTCATACGGGACAATGTAGTCATTTTTTTTTGGGGAAATATGCAAAACCCCCCTCAAACCATAAATATTATGAGTTAAACCCATTTGACTTTTAAGACTTTTGCCCACACCCAAAGACCAATCTTAATTAGTGAAACCCCCCTCAACAACTTTAATAAGACGGAACTACCCTTATCAGTAGTTTTTAAAATAATTGCAATATTTATTTTCCATAACCGTCTCACGTAATTGTAGGATTACATTAATTCTCTCCATATATCTCTCTTTCATTCTCTCTCTATTTCTCACGCAACTTCTCTCTTTTTTTTTTTTTTTTTCTTCTTCAGCCCATAATCTTCCATCACTCGCCAATGGACACCACTCAGCCGCACACGGCGCCGGCGCCGGGTTTGATTCTCCTTCCGAAGAGCGAACGAAAAAAAAGGAGAAAAATCAAGTTTTTGAGATGCAACAGTTTTCGTGCAGAGGCCAGATCGGAAGATCTAACCATCGGATCGGGTTGATATTTTTACACATGATTCGTAACACATAAATATAACTTATGAACGGTGGAGATCGGAATCAGACTTCTCTGAATATAGATTGGATCTTAAAACTCGCTGCTGGTTTTTGTTACTGAATAATTCATGGCAGCTAGATTGGACGCGTTTTTTGTACAATTGAACCGGTGGATGTGGCCTAAATTTGGATAGAGTATTCAGAGTATATATTTTTATATACTGTACGGAGGAGATTGAATTTGGTGCCCCCTAGCTCCGGATATAAATTGTGAAAGTATCACAATTCGGTAGTCACATTGTAGTCACATTCTCATGTTTTTTTGTAGTGCTGCACATCATGTCGTCAACCTTGATGATTCTGTTAAAGTATGGAGGGTCGTTTGGGGTGAAGATATGCCAGGGTGATTTTGTGTATGAAGACCTCGCCCTCTGTCTCGTTATTTTTCTATCTTTATTTATGTATTTTTCGATTTTTTTTCCAGATCTGAACAGCAGTAGTAACATGACTATAGCCATATTCGAATATGACTATAGTCATATTTAATATATTTTTCGAATATGACTATTCAAGTTGACTTCTAATAACAAGATTCAAATTGTGATTTTTTGTGTGGATGTTGATTGAATTGTTTTCGTAAATAATAGGGAATCTTCGTTGTTTTATATGATTTGGTAAACATCACTATGCCATATAATCGGAACTTTTAAGTTCAAAATGTAAAAAACAACAATATAAAGAAAGAATATGACTACAGTTTATAGTCATATATAGTCATATTCAACCATAGTCATATTCGGCGTTGCAAACCTGTTGAGAGAAAAATTTCAATTTTTTGTTTAAAAAAAGTTTTAAAAAAAAATTAAAATGATATTTTTATTAAAAAATATTAAAATTAAAAATAAATTCAAAATGACTAAATAAAGTCCAAAAATAATATAAAAATAAAAAATAAAAATAATAAAATCCGATTATTTTTTTATTTTATTTTTTTGATTTCGTAGCAATTTTTTAGGAATTTGGAACAGATTTTTAGGAATTAAATTGTTATGGAAAGAGAGAAAAAAGGAATAATTGAGATAAATTAGGGAAAATATATAATTAAGCCTAATTAGCGGGATTAGGTGCCTCATTAATAGGGATTTCGAAATTACTGGATAATTATAAAAAAAAACGTGATACACTACTAGAGGGGTAAGATTGGAAATAAATATTCTAGGGGGTTTTCACAAAGAAAGAATTATTGTATGGACATATCACTAGTTTTTATCTAAATGAGGGGTGTATTGCTAATGACCCCTATTATTTTTACTTTTAACGTTACAAGTTCGAGGGTTATTTTTTTCTATAATTTTGTCGGCTCTAAATCTACGAGATATCAAAATCACATATTAATTAACACTAATTACTTCTTAATTGCTACTTATTATAAAGCCAAATTGGTACACCAACCTGTCCATCCATCATTATCTGGCAAAATTCGTATATTTTTTTCCAATTAAATCTGTCTTTTTATAAAACTTCAATTTGAATATTTACAATACTAACGCCTACCAGTCTACCTCATCCCTATTAATCTTGTTTTACTTCAAAATTTATTTGATAAGATGGTATGATTTAGGAAAAATAAATATTTAAAAGAGCATTATAATTTGGTATGAATTCATTAATTGAAATATAGAATAAAACGAAATAGAAAAGAATTGGGTATGAATTAAAATAGAAGAAATGGATAGTACACAAATCAAACCTAATTGAAGGGCTACAAAAAAATTATCGACCTTATTTTTGTTACAAGTCAACTTCTTCTAGATGAATTTAGGTAAAATAAATTAATTGTGTTTGTCACCTATAAATAATATTTTGGTGAAGGCTTCACTACTTTTACCTTTTACTTCTTCTCATTAACTTCTTCTAAAATAAATTTTGTATTTTAAGATGACAAATAGTTCGAATTCACTAACAATGCTTATCAAATATCGACTGCACAATGATAAGCAAAACACTTCATTGCTCGTGCATTAACAAATACATTTATGTGAATGAAATCAAATATTTATCGATGAGATTGACATGAAAATTATCGTAGAAAATCAAGGTGGACAAATCGATTTCTTAATTGACTAGTTAGGACTGTTTGGCCAAAGGTCGACTAGGCATAATTGCACATTAGCCCAATTATTCGATGTGTATTGAGTATTGTCCACCCTTACGTAATAGGCCAAAATCACAGTATATATTTACGTCTCTCGTATGGTTTACAAATTATTATACGAGAATGTAGGTTTACACATTGCACCTATATATAGTTGGCTACGTGTTCGTTCACTAACAAACACTTTAAAACAATATCTTGATAAACCAGTAATTTTATAAGCAAATCACATATGATATCAGATCTTAACAAATTGAATACAAGATATAATTTATAAAACCGATTATCTTTCTAATTAATCCAATTAATTAGAGGTTAATCAAATGTAGTTCATATGTAATCGAGTCCATGATGTATTAGGTAACCTTTACATGCATTGGATTGCTCCACGCCTTCACCTCATCATAAATTCATAATACCATTATTCAATATCTCAGCGTCTCGTTTTGTTGGGGAAACTAGTTATGATTAACTAAATAATCGGACTTTATTTGATATTTGATATCTCAATAATTTATCGAATCGACTCAAAAATATTATATTATCATGGTTTATCTTACCTTATAGCAATATTTTTTTTATTGGGTATTCCAAGATCCAATAGTACAATTGAGTTTCATTAGATTAGTTAATTTTATTCAGTTAAATTTTATCTTGAGAACCAAACGAGACCCAAATATATATTAATTTTCTGATTAAATTTTATATTAAATATAAATATATATATATATATATATATATATATATATATATATATATATATATATATATATAGATATATTAAAAGTCTTTGGGGGAACAGAGTTTCCCTCACAAGAATGTCGTACACTTATATACAGTACTCTCCTTCCTTCTTAAAAGCTCTTACCCCATTTTTCTTCTCCTTCTGTGCTTTCTTCTCTCTCTCTCTCTCTCTCTCTCTCTTTCTCTCTCTCTCTCTCTCTTCTTTCTCTCTCTAGAACTGTAAATAATCCAAATCAAATCTCTCTCTCTCTCACACACACACAAACACGCACTGAATGTGAAAAAACCGCCCCCTACCAGAGTAATGCCAGAATCAAAATTCTCCAACAAAAACACACACAATCGGTGAAAATATACAGCACAGTTACAGAAGGTGCGCATATACATACACGATTCTGAAATTCGGTCGGAGTAGATGAAGTGCAAGAGACACCCGGCCGATCTGAGTAACAGAGTCGGCGTCTGCGCCTCCTGCCTCCGGGAGCGCCTCTCCGCCATCATCGCCGCCCAGGTACTAAAGCAGGCCCACCATGAATGCCTCAAATCCGACGCGCAGAAGCCGCGGTCGCTTCCGTTCCCTAGGTCCGTGTCACCGTATATTTCTCGCCGGAAGTCGGACACCGCCGCCGCCACGTGGCAGATCCAGGGGCGTTTCTACAGCACCCCCCACGTGGGGCCCACTGGCTCGATCACGGTCGAAATTAAGAGCAGCTCGACCGGTAGTGGTGGTGTGGGTGGGAGATTCTCTTCTCTGATTTCCGGTCTGTTCAGATCGAAATCGGATAAGCCGGATTCAAACCACGGTCCGGTTCCCGATCCTAGGGTTACGGTCGATTCATGCTCGGCTAATCCTTCGTGGTTCTCCACCATTATCCGCGGCGGCCGGAAAAAGAAGATTCGGAACTTCTCGATCGACGAAAACCCTAGCGGAACGCAGCCGCGGCGGACTTGCCGGATTCGCGACAGGGGAATGTCGCCGGAAACCTACCCCCCCGACGACGACGAGCATTGCCACGGCGGATCAAGCGGATACTCGTCGGAGTCCTCCCCAGGGTGGAAGCAGACGCCGCGGAGGACGCCGGCGTCGACGCGGCGCGGCGGAGGTAGGGCGGCGGCGGCGGGGCACAGCAGCAACAACATATCGGCGTTCGCGTTCTGTTTGAGCCCCCTGGTTAGGGCCAGCCCGAACCGTCAGTGGAGTCAGAAGGGAGCGCCGCCGGAGATGGCGGTGGCCGGAGAATCTAGGGCTCCGGCGAAGCCGCACTTGTCCACAGCGGCGTCGTTTTGCAAGAACAGATCCCGTAAACTCGCCGATTTTGGGAGGTACAACTACGACCCGCCTACACATTGATTATTCATCCGCGCCTATTTTTTCACCCATGAAATTACCGTTTTACCCCCGCTCGGTCAATTTTTCTTCCTTGTATGTACACTTTCGTTTTACCTTTTTTTTTTAGTTACAAATAGGTAATTATTATTATTAAGAAAAAAAATATAAAATGTAATGTTTTTGTTTGTTGGGATTCATTCTTGATCGTAATACGATCAGTGAAGTTACGAAAAAGCCCCTCAATGTTGATCAGTGAAGTTACGAAAAAGCCCCTCAATGTTTTTTCTTTCGTATTGCGATGGAATGTGATGCATTTGGCTCCCCATTAGGCTTACACATTTGATTTAGTGCGTTTTCACAATTGATGAGTTAGTGAGTGAGTTGAGGTGGGTAAAATGTGTAAATGTAATGATGCCTAAAGCGTTGACTATTTAATGTGATCAAAAGTGAAATAATATGTGGCACCAACACACTAAAAAATGTCCCCAATTGGACAAGAATAATTCTTCTTTTAAATTTCACATCAAATATATGTTTAGAAGTAAAAATATATAAAAACTGAATTATATACAGTATAATCTTGATAAATAAATAATTTCACCTAAATAATAATTTATTACGCTCCCAATTTCAGTGACGGAGCCGGTATAGGCCATGAGGGTCATGACCCCCAATATTTCTCAAATTCTTATTATTTTATATAGAGATATAAAAACAATCGTGTATAATAGCACTAATGGCCCCTTTATATATTTCTTAATGCATCTGGTCCCTCGAACTCAGAATTCTGACTATGCGACTGCCCGACTCGATGAAAACGTATTGAACTACTAGTTCGATAACTGAATACTCGCTACATTATTAGAATTTTATTAGTCATGATTGTATTAATTTATATTCGATTTGACTGTATTCAAAAAAAGAGAAGACATGTCATGTATATATCTTAATAAAGATTTAAGATGGTGACTATTGAGTCTAAATATATAAGTTAAAAAAAGAAAAAAAGGAAAATGAGGTGGGAAATTTAATAAGGGGAAGAGGAGACTGTTGAAGAGTGTTATGTCACCATAGTAATGGGGAGCAGAGAGAGTTAAGTGGAGTATTGAATTCTTGAGACTGACTCAACAATGGCGGTTGTGTCACTCTTCTTTATTTTTAATCCAATATTTTATTTTAATTCTATAATAATATTTTTATATATAAAAAAATATCACTCTTGTTTGTTCTTATCATCTCTTAATATCGATTTATGTTTCACTATATATTATTAAAATATATATTTTTGTCTTGGATTTTATACATGTATATTTTCCCTTTTCCATATTTACAAATCAAAATAATATTTTATTGTTTTTTGGAAATTATTATTATTATTATTATTATTATTATTATTATTATTATTATTATTATTAGGATAAATTACACCTAAACTCCTGAGGTATGGTAATCACAATCACACCGCTGAAACAATTACTGGAGCCAATAATTCATGTATGGGGGACAAATATGTACTATATTTGTTTTCCGCGGGACCGTTAATGCAACCATAGACGAATATTTATAAATTTTATATACAATTATAAGTATTTAAGAAATATTATGAGAGTCATGTCAATGTTGTCTCCATCACTGCCTTAAATACTGAAATTAATAATCCGTTAAAACCCTAACTAATGTTTCAGGGATGTTATTGTAATTAGCAATACTACGGGGACCTTAAAGTTATTTTAGTATGTTCGAGGGGTGTAGGTGTAATTTACACTTATTATTATTGGGCTTTCGTGGGCCGTGGGGGACCAGACTTTAAATTCCGTCTACTAAGAGGGACCATACCCCAATTAAAAATATTTCCAACGGTAAGAAAGAGATGTGGGTCAACAAATCTAGGACCAAGGATGTCACCACGTATGAGCTTTCTTACTTTATTTCGTTAAATAAATAAAGCTAATAAAAAAAAAAGATTAAAGTTGAAAAATAAAATGAAAATAATAAAAGAATTGAGCAAGATCAGAAATTAGTAACACACGTAACTCTAACCCCCTAAAAAAATATTTTAATTTAACAATGTCAAAAATACATTATCTTTAAATTTTATTTCGATAAAGTCGCCTGTAAACAGCGTAAATATGTCGTGAACTATTTTTTATTCTATTTTTAGGTATAACAAGTGTGTAAAACATTTGAAGCTCAAATTAGTAACTAAATTATTGTTTTTCCCCTCAATTTTTTCGTGACTTATTATTGAGCATCGACGCTGAATATTAGACCCGCTCGCAATTATAAATGTTCA
>NW_012192955.1:476712-487543 GCF_000504015.1 Erythranthe guttata
GTTTGAGAATGTTGATGGGATCGACAAGATTGATTGGATTCGTTAAGATTATATTATCCTTGATGATTTAATATGTGATTATCTTATGTTTGGGGTTTGTGATTATACAATTCGAGTAATATCATCCTTCGTGTGCTTGATTGTAATCACAGTTCTTTAATAAGCCCTATAGTTGTGAATGAAAGTTCGAATAAAATTTTGAAATTTCGCAGGTTTGAATCCAAAAATTTCTGATTTTGGAACAATTGTTTTTTTTTTTTTCATTTCGAAAATTGAGATTTCTAACCGAGTTATAATTTCCATAGATATTCGAAAATTTCCTCTTTTTTTCTTTGATTGAAAATTATGCTTCGTAATATCTATATTCCTATGTCTCTATTTTATTTTAGGGCAAATTACTGCCACCCCCGAGGCATGGCCAAATTACAAAAAAACACTCTATTGTTTGGGTAGTTACAGCCACCCCTCCTTTTAAATATTTTTACATAAAATTTATGTAATTCGGTTATTAACCGAACAAAATCGTATATTCAGTTCGCTAAACGGTATAAAATATTGGTGTAGCAAAATTTTGGTTCGGTTTTACCGATTTTACATCTCTAAATTTACCTATGGAGGGGTATTTTCGTAAGATAATGCATAGTTGAGGCCTGAGGGGGTGATTGTACTTACCCAAATAGGAGGGGGCTTTTCGTAATTTGACCATAACTTAGGAGGTTGGCCATAATTTAAGGGCATAAAAAACCATCAAAACTTTTTTCCAAAGGAAAGGGTGTATTGAACTTCAAGTCACACTAATAGCAATGAAGTACTAGACAATGAAATTGCAGTCATTATGAAAGCAGCAAGATTAAATTTCAAACTATCTTCTACTAATTGAATTTATGTTACTATTTTTAACATCAATTAATTGAATTTAATTTAAACATTTTAAAGTTCCAAATGTAACAAACTTCCCATCCAACAAAACACTAATAAAAACTTACACCACCAAAGAAAACAACAATACTACACAAAATAAAGCCATAAAAAAACCCCGAAAACCCGAAACCCAAAACACTATTCACATGAAGGAAAAATAAGAAAAAAAACAATTACAGCAAGAAAAAAAAAAGACATCAAAGAATCAGGAAGTGAAAAGACTAAATTAGCCCCGATCGTGTCTGAACGATCTTCATAACTGAAAGGGCAACAGCCGATAACTGAAAAACATCCACGTTTCGCTTCGTCAGAGGCGAAACCAAACCCTTCCTCTCCTTAAACCCATCCTCACACGTATTAGCAGCGTCCATAATCGAGCTTATCTGCACATTAGCATCGTCGAACTTTTTCGCATTGTAGTACCTCATGGCCTGTTTGACGGAATCTATTGCGTCGGTGAAAAGCTGAAAGCAGTCGTCCAAACACTGCCTTTGGTACGGGTCCCACTTCTTGTCCTTGATCAGTTGCTTGATGAAGCACCTCGTGTCGGTCACGTTGTACCGAATGAGCCGGATCGAGATCGAGCCTAGGCCTTGTAGGGCGGCGCAGCGGCTGGCGGGTGCCGCCAGGAGGGAGGTGGTGCAGAAGGCGTAGGGTATGTTCGGATCGTCATTCGAGGCGGTTTTGCAGGTTGTGTTGATTAGGGTTTGTGCTGATGTGGATTGGATTGTGGTTATGAACAAGATGATCAAGAAGGGTAGTGGATTCATTCTTTTTTTCTCTTTTTTTTTTTTTTCTTGTTTTGTGATGTGTGAATATTGGTATTGGAGATGGTTTGTGTATATATATATATATATAGAGATGGATTTGTGATTAAATTAATTTGAGATTAGAATAATGTTTTTCTTTTAGCATTTTGATTGGCTTTTAAGGTGAGAAAAATAGGGGGTAATAAGAAGAAAAGACATATGATAAGGACTGATTAGCAACTTTTCTTAATTTGAGACTTGTCATTTACTTTGTGCTTGCACTGATGATCATACATCGGGTGAAATACGTCGGGTTTGATTTAAACGTAATAAATGTGTATGCACGCATGAATTTGAGTGTTATATGTATGAATTTATATATGTGTATGGTATGATATACTCTGGTGAAGTTTATCTGGTGTAGCGTAGAACAAATTAGATGATTATGATTATTATTAAGTGATTATAGAAATATATTTAATTTGGTGAAATCTTGTTGTTGAGAAGATTGTTTGGATTACGACAAGGGTTTACAGACAGAAAAATATGAAACTATCAGTTAGTTTCGAGTGATTAACAGGTAAGTGAAAGCTGTTAAATTGTAATTAGCATTGGTAATATCTGAGTAATTGTGCACTAGGCCACTAATAAGTGTGTTTGTGTGTGTGTGTGTGTGTGTGTGTGTGTGAGAGAGAGAGAGAGAGAGAGAGAGAGAGAGAGAGAGAGAGAGAGAGGGACTTAATAATAATTCTTAATTTTATTTTTAAATTTTAGGGTAAATTACGAAAATCTCCCTGAAGTTAGGCTGAATTACACAAAACACCCCCACCTATCTGAAATTATTAAAATCCCCCCATCTTTGTTTACATCTTACACCGAATGTGTGATTTTTCAAAGAATCTTTTTTATTACATGTAATATTTCTCGAAAAATACTAATTTTACCCCGTCAGACGTGACATTTATTTAAGCTACTTTTTAAAGACAAAAATTACCTTCAGAGTAGTAACAATAGTACTAAAATTTTGTGAAGATGTTATTCAAGAATAATAAAAATTACGTATAAAGGTCCCTTACCTTTAAAAGTTAGCATAAAGAAATGTCACATTTGTCGGGTAAGATCCATATTTTATGGGAAATATTCCCTGGAATAAAAAAAATTACGTGAAAAAATCACACTACAAGGAAGTCAGTGTAAGATGGAAACAAACGTCGAGGGAGTTTCGATAACTACGAATAGATGGAGGTGTTTTTCGTTATTTAGCTTAGTTCGGGGGGTATTTATGTAATTTACCCCTATTAGTCCCTTTGTTAGAAGTCGTGATACAATAAATGAAAAGCCCAAGAAAAGAGGGATGGGCTTTGGAGAAGGAATGGGTAATCTAACCAACCACATAAAAGAGTTTCTTTTTCAAGCTTAAACATATTTATGGAGTTGGCCATCCCTATTATTTGTGAATAGTCAAGAAATAAGCATGGCTATATGCTTTTTTTTTTCAATTAAATCATCTAAAAAAAATTAAAAATTCAACTTCTTTCACATAAAAATATGATTTTATTTTTCATGAATATAATTAGAAAATAATGTCTTCATTATAACTCATATTGTGCCACTAATATATTGTTCCGTGTTCCGTGTTCAGTACACAACGTAACAAATACTCATTTCATTTCAAATTAATTGTCAGTTCCAATAATAAATCAGTTACTCGTTTTCAATTGTGCTCTTATTATTTTATACGTTATTTCATATTATTTTATTAGTTTTCTGAATATGTATGTTGAAATCTTAAACGCAGCTAATTTGAAACGAATAGAGTAACTTTTTCATTTCTTTTCGTATTCGGTACTTTTGGCAAATCAATGGTAATCGACTTATACATACAACGAGAATCACATTATTTCAAGAATGTTTAATCTCTTTACAAGGTGCATAATTGTTGAGATTACCACACCTCAACCTCATTAATTAATGGCTTAAATACAAATAATAAACATTTGATCTTTCATTCACAAGTTTTTATAGGGCATTTGAAGCATGGCATTAGTTAACCGCCTTGAGAATTTCGAGTTTGAGTTTGAGTTTGTTTTGAGCTGACTCGACTCATTTACACCCCTACCCTATGATATGCTACATGCAACTTAAAGCTTATCCTAAACCAAGGCAATGCTTTAAGAATTGTCATTGACTTTTTAATTTAATCCCATTATTTTAATTTGATTTTTTTGATCAAGCAAGCATAAATAATTATCCAAATCCCATGACCTAGACTTGCATCACTTGTTGAAAATTTGGTTTCCTTTCAACTCTTGCTTATACGCATTGTCAAAAGCCCATAAAAGAGATATACTCAATTACATATAATTACATATAAAATGTGAATATTACATTTTTAGGTCCCATTTGATATTGACAATATGATTATATTGGTATGTAGTCATGTTTAAATAATGTTTAGCCTTATAAATTCTACGAGCAAACGACATTCCATCTAATTTATCGTCTAACAAAAACATTCGAACGCGTCACACGTCACGACCTATACACGCACTTACAACAGACTTTCGAGGTGAAAAGCAAATTATTTGATTATACTGCAGGCCAACAGTTAGTATTAATTAGTTTATGATCTCAGACGCTATCAGTTGTTCTAAAACCAATTAGTGTCAGAAAAGACGCAAATCATAACATTATAATATACTCAACACATGACATAAGTACCAATATCATTCAATTATGGGCCACATATACCCAAATCTCCCTCGCGTGGACAATTGTTGCCAAACACATGTTACCAATTAGTAATACTATACAATCTCAAATCAAATATATATACATGGTTCTATAGTTGAGTAATTATATATGGTTTAAAAATGTTATAGTGGGAAAAGTTGGTGTTTTCCAATTAACCACATAGTCCATACTCCATAGTAGACACGGCCCCGGGTCGGGTCGGGTCCGGGTCCGGGTCGGACCCGCCGGGTCCGGGTCCGAGTTTTGGAGGACCCGAAACCGACCCGCGGGGAGGCGGGTCCGGGTCCGGGGCGGGTCCACTCGGGTCCACCCGGGTCCGGGTCGGTTCCGGGTCGGACCGGGTCCGAACCGGATTTTGAAACTTTTTCCAAAATATGCTTCAAATGGGGTTCGAACCTGGGTTGTAACGCACTTGAAAAGGAATCCGAACCACTGTGACAAGATAAACATTTGGTAAATTACTTGCAAGAAATATAAATATACCATATAAACACAGTATAAAATGATTTAATAAATAATGTTAAATGGATTGTTAATTATCATATCCATAATTATTAAATAATTTTAATTACATTATTAACAAATATAATATCAAAATTAAAAGGACTTTAGATTAATCCATTTAAATCTTACGATTCGATTCGATTCTAATATTTGAATAAAATGTAAATGTAAAAAAAAAAGATTAAATCATATGATCTACGATTTAATTCTTACGATTTTTACAAACTAAACCAATTATTTAAAGCACATTATAATATTTTGATTATACTAGTCATATATAATGTTATTTTTAAAGTAAGAATATTAATTGAAATGAGATATAATCTATTTTTGTTAAAACAAACATCATTGATATTTTTAAATAATTATCTTATAATAAAATCCTCAATAATATTAATAAGTTCTTGTCAATAATTGAGGTAAATCGATTTAAATTAATTGAAATGAGTTATAATCTATTTTTTTAAATAAACATATTATTTTATTTTTCAATCGATTTTTTCACACTATCGATTTTAATAACATAAGTTAATTTGTAATAAGTCAACGCATTTGTTTATATATTGAATTGATTCAATACTTTATATTTTTCAATAGTGGAGATTATATTGATATAGTAATTAATAATAGATGTTTTGATGTATTGAACCGTGATTCTATATATTTTTTTAAAAGTTTCTTATATTGCATTTGTTAATTATTTAATTAAAATTATTTAATAATAATTAATATGAGAAATGTTTCATAATTTCAAAACTAAAAAAAATTTCAAAATTCAATCTTTCTTTTAAATTAAATCGTAATTATTTATATATGCATTTGTTATTAGGGGAGATTTTTAAATATATATGTATTTGTTATTAGGTGAGATTTTTAATATTAAAGATAACGAACCTGACAATTAATAATTTATTAACATTAGTTATTCAATTGTTATAATTATTTTATAGTATTATTTATAATTATATATTTATAGTTAAGATTAATATTGCAATAAGTTACTTTGCCCGAGTGGTTAGTGCTCACTAATCCACTCGGGTTACCCGGGTTCGAAACCCAGAAGCGCATTTTTGGTGATTATTTCATCAGAAATCCGGGTGGACCCGACGGGTCCTCGGGCCGGGCCCTCGGGTCCGGCGGGTAGACCCGGCGGGTCTCGGGTCCAAGAAGTCGGGACCCGAAACCGACCCATACTTGGCCGGGTCCATGGTCAACGGGTCGGGGCCGGGGCGGGGCGGGGCAGTCAATGGGTCGGGTCCGGGCCGGGTCCGGGTCAGACCCGACCCGTGGCCATGTCTACTCCATAGACCATTTGAACTTTTTCAATGGGTTAAAAGGACAAGAGTAAAAAGTAGCGGGGTTAAATAGCAATAAATACAAACTTTTAAACCCAAACAAAACCTCTGTTCCCCTTCCAAAAGTTGCAGTCCCAGTCACAGATAAGGAACCACACCAAACCCTCTTTCCTCACATTGAAGGAGATAAAACCCCAAAAAGGCAACCGTTCGCCGGCCGGAGTTTTTGGCCGGGAAAAATGGCGAATCTGAGAACGGCGATGGACGCAGCATTTTGGGACATGAACATATCCACTCCGCAAGCTCTCGACGGTGCTTCCAAGGCGGTTCCCGGCGATCCCATACCCATCGACGGCGGCAGAGCGAGTAAAGCCCTAAGAATTCAGCAGCTGTCTCTGTTGGGAAACGGTTTTCCTTTGGGAATCATTCCGTCTTTTTCTCCTTCGGCGAATCACAAGGAGCTTGGCTCTTTTGCGCTGCAGTCTCTCCTCGGCAAAGCCGTTGTCGGAAACTGGTATTTCTCTTTAATTTTGGTTTATTAGGGTTTTCTAATTTCAGAGGAATTTTATAATGTTGAAAATCATATATTACAGCAGTTAGATTCATCAATTGAAGCAGCAAATGTTGTGGTTTCCTATTTTAGTATGTTAGTTTATAGAAGATAATGATTCGACATTGTTTATGCTATTATTATTGAATCTAATTGAGCTTAGCGTGGATGTGTTGCTTTATTCGTTAGATTTATCTTCACAGAAAATGGTTTCGGTGCAGAGTGAACGTATTCTACAATTTGCAGCAGTGTTGATTAATTATGATTTTTGATTATACATTGTTGACTAAACTTGTCAATTTTGATTAGCGTGATTTAATTATACCGAAACGGCATTTCAATCATCGAAATTGTTTTGTCTGCACATGCATCGAGTATGCCTCCACCAGTCTTGTTATGTATACTTATGTACAGTGATCATTCATGTGGATATTAAAATTGAAAACTCGTTTCTACTCATGTAATAGCATTGAATCACGACGTTTTTTTTATTTAGGTGGGTTGGATTAATCGGGCAATTTCGTCCGAAGAAATTGATATCATCCATTAAAGCTGAGATTGCTACTTCCGATGAATGGGACCTACCTTTGGTTAAAGATGTCGCAAAACAAATCGTGGACAAATCACTCTATGCGTTAGGACTATGCTCACAGATAGCATTAACACCCTCATCATCCTTACTTTTGAGCACTGAAAAGCACGGTGAGAGGAAAAACCGACGAACCAAGGCTATGCTCTTTCACCAGGCAAATTCTGCAATTCAATTGTTTAGCTCCTTTCGCAACGTTGCCTTTGGTTTTCCTTCAATTTGACTGCTCACTGCTCCCCCCACAATTTTACTGTTCTTTTTTTAGTATGGCTTGAGTTAGTTGAGTTTTTCCTTGTCTTGATCATTTCAATCCTACAGCTTCATGTTAATACTGATTCTTCCTGCTAAAGCTTAGTTTCAGAAATAACTTTAAATGTCACTATAGCTCTAATGTCAACTCAGTAGAGTGTGTTTTTGAATAGAATGTGTAGGTATAGGAAATTGCGGCAGATGCGTATCACAGTAGTAATGAATATATCATTTAACATTAATGCATGTTCGGAGCAAAATGGCTAGGTTTTCTATGTTCTACGTAATGAGTCCATCAGATAAAGCTAATGAAAGAATTTCCCTGTTCAAGAATGTGTGCTCATAAAATAAAAAAAAAACGATGAAGCTGTTCTAAAGTTAACACAAGTTAGCAAAATTCATGAACAGAAGAAAAATAGGGCCCGCGTGGACACAAGATATCTTCAGCAAGCTATTTCTGTAATATTATTAAAGTTCTGATGCTACCTATCACGTGCTTGGGTATTGTCTATTTGGTCTGTTTCAACTAAATCTTTGTCTGAAAATTTTATCTTCACATGCAGCTTCAAGATCATGATATTACATTAGAAGCTGCATGGCCTGAGCTTTTCAGAGATCGTAAAGGAAAATATTGGGAAGTTCCGGAATCTATCTCTTTGGACTGTTCATCCCTCATCTGTGAGTCGGGATTGCGTTACCGTTTTGGGATACATAAAAGCAGCGGCCTTCCACAGGCTGTTGATTCCACTAATGCAGCTGAACCACCCCTTGCTTTGCTGCCTGGACTGTGTGCGAAAGCTGCCTTTTCTTATCAAATGTCGAGAGACTTATGGAGACAACAAGAAACAAAGGAGGATGCTTTTGTAGAAACAGAGAAAGGGCATTTTTGGCGTCCCACGTATGATATTCGTCTCAAGGAGCCTCATGCAGCTATATCTGGAATTGTTGGTAATTTTTTTACTTTCGCTAAATGTTGCTAAATGATTCTCTTAAGGAATTTATTAGCTATCTGCATGGTCTGCTACATTATTAGGTAGGGCCCAACCAAGATCTACATGAATTAATGCTAAGTGCAATCATGTATGTTCACAGAAGTGTTTAATATAAATCATCAATTTGATCAACTTCACAGTTGCATCAGAAATTTTAAACTATTGAGAAGTGGTTTATGTATCTTAGGTAAAATCAGTTGATGTGATGTCCCTCAAGGCTCGATCGCTCGAGTTCATAGTTCCCTTTTAAAGTTCAATCATCTTAGCCAAAAAATATGCTCGTTCTAGTGGTAATAATGATAAATCGAGATCCATATGATTATTTGTCGTTATGTGTTATATATAATAAGGCCTCATTTGGTTGGGTAGATTAGCCATGATTAACTAAATAATTAAACTTTGTTTGATTCTTGGTAAACCCAATAATTTTCGGATCGACCCGGAAATATTTCGTGCCTATCTTACCTTTTAGCAATTTAGGAAGATTATTTTTTGGAAATTTTAGACCTCCCATGGTCCAATAGTACAATTAGTTTCTCATTAGGTTATTTGGTCTTCTAAATGAGGTCTAATAGTAATATTAATTTTTGCAGCTGCACGTTTTTGGTTTGACCTATTTCTTGATGAGTAATGTTTTTAAATTTAGGGGGTACTTGTGAGGCATGGTTATTTGGTGGCAGAGGTATAGTATCTGTTGATCCACGACAAGGCGAGAGTTCTTCCGGGACTAAAGATAGAGGTCGTTTTGGTGCCGATCTATTTGGTTCACTATGCTATACTTTCCAACATGGACAATTCAGAAATTTATACGGAGACCTCACAAGGGTAGATGCTCGTTTCGACGTCAGTTCAGCTTCTGCTTTAGCCAAAAAGACCATCAACCTTTTCAAGACTGCACAAAATAATCCATCAAGAAACGAACTCGCTTCCCCCAGACTTAATTTAATTTTCCATCAGCAGGTGAGCTAAATGCAATAAACCCTTCTTTTTAATCTGATATATTTTTTTTTAATTCGTGATTGCGAAATGGTGAAAATCGATGCATCTTTGATCTCTCTATATTGCATTGCATGTATATACTTATATATGTTGGTGCAGGTTGCTGGGCCAATTGTTTTTCGAGTAGATTCCAAGATTGCCATCGACTCAAGTTCTGGCAAACGTGGACCCCACATAGAAGATCTGATATACAGCTTGAATTACTCGCTGAGGGTCCTCGGTTCTGGTAAGGTGGTAGCATGGTATTCTCCAAAACGAAAAGAAGGGATGGTCGAGCTTCGTCTTTTTGAATTCTAACTCCGAGAGTTTCATTATCCTTTTTCGGTACTTACTCTGAGGTGATTTTGACTCTTGTTAGCCTCTGCCTCGGGTGCGGTAGAAATCGATTTTTGTTACCGATGTGCTTATTTGTGATTTTTAGGTACGGAGTTTCTAATGTTGCGAAATTACTGAAAGAATCATACTTTCAGGGAGGTTTTAGGCTTTCTAAATCATCTACACTGCTCCATTTCTCTTTGTCCAATTTAATTCCAAAATCAGAAATTTTCAAATCGGAATTGATGAAATTCGAAATTTCCAGTTTTTTAGTCACCCGTAGTATAAATTACATGGATATTATAATTGAAATGTTAAATGTCGTTTCAATATTACTAATACCGTTTTGACTTTGAACCTGATTTTGACATATTTCTATTTTGATTTTGGCAAAATTTAAAACACAAAAACTGTAGTCCTTTGGGTTAGTTTTATAATTCAACTTAAATCTGCTAGATTGGATGCCGTGTGACAACGTTATGCATGAATGAGTCACATTTTGAATTTTAGATACCTCAATACATCAAAGTTGTGGGCAATATCCATTGATTCATGTATATCTTTCTCGTCCGACATCAAAGTTTGGTGGTTCAAGTTGGATTAGAAAACTAACTCATAATACTACAAATCCTATTTTTTGGGTTTGCAAAATTTGGAATAAAAAATGATCAAAATCACATTTGAAGTCGAAACGGTATTATTAAAGCTCGAACGTAGTTTCGGAAAATAAAAATTGAATCGAAAATTAGAAATCTAATATATATTTCAACTCCGTTCAAAATTCAGAAACTGTAAATTTCAAATTTTGGATCGATAAATATTTTCCCAAAGTTAATTGTTAAAATTTGAAGTTTTTGTTCCCTAATAGTTTCATATATAATAATAACAATAATAATAGTAAAAGAAAACAATAA
>NW_012192955.1:527732-545523 GCF_000504015.1 Erythranthe guttata
TATATATATACATATACATATATACATACATATACACATACACACACACACACACACATAGCAAATTTGACTTGTTGTTTTTGTATAGGGTGAAGAGCTGAAGAAGCAAATAGGAGCAGTAGCTTATATTGAGTGCAGTGCAAAGACACAGCAGAATGTGAAAGCTGTATTTGATGCGGCGATAAAAGTGGTTCTCCGCCCTCCGAAAATCAAGAAACACACGACGAGATATAAATCGTGCCGCCTTCTCTAATCGACGATTTTGGTGAAATTTAAAGCTGAGATCAATTGTCCTTTTTTTTTTTTTTTTTTAATTTTTTGTTTTGTTTATATTAATGTTAGGACAAAATGGAAGTGCTTTGTGTTGTCTCCTTTTGTTAATTAACCTTCATTTGGTTTGTTGTATTGGTTTCATTTCATTTGCTCTTCTGCTTATTGCATCTTTGTTTATTTTAGTTATTTAAAAAAAACAAAAAATGTTTTTTTTTAAATACAATTTGCATCCTTATACTATTACCACCGTCTCATTTACCCCCCTTAAACTACTAAAAGCGACAAAATAGCCCCATAACACAGTCAACTATAAGAAGTCTAACTCCGTTAAAATCTAAAGTTACATTTTTACCCTTACATTAGATAAATAGTCGTCTTCTGACAACTCATTATTTTGTGATTTGTAAATATTGATTCAATTATTCACAAAGTATATATATAATATGAAATATAAAATACCTTCTAAACCCTACTCTTTTGGTCGTCGGAAAGTTCACCAGCTATCGGAGCCATTATCCGGTCAACACTTCACAATAAATTACTAACGGTAGGGGCTATTTTGTCATATTTAGTAGTTAAGGGGGTAAATAAGATAGTGGTTATGATACAAGAGTGCAAATTGTAAATATTAGCCCCACATTTTTTCACTATTTCAATATTTTGAAGGTGTAATGGTGAATTTTAAATTAATCCCATTTAGGGTCGTTAGAAATTTTCTTTTCAAATCCAGATCCTCACTTTTCTTTTCTTGAGAAACAAATCCTCTCTCTCTCTCTCTCTCTCACACACACACACACACACTGACACACAGATATATATATATATATATATTAATTAAAAGATGAGTTAAGGACAGGACGTGGTAAAAGATTCGTCATTTCTTCACACGACTAACCATCTATTTATCATTCGATTAAAATGAAAAAAAAAAATATTAATAACAAACGAGCTAATATGGCAATTTATCCCCACTTTAATTTCTACTATTATATTTATAATTTGCTATTTTTTTTTCTAATTGTGATGCAAAATGTCAAAAGCATAACTACACTTGTATACATATACTATGAAAGTGAATCACGTTTTGATTAGGAAAATAAATACTATTTATTAAATTAAAGGTTGAAGGAATATTAATCCAAATTATTCCATGCCACCATCTTTACATATTTGGGACCTCCTACTGACAAATAGGTTATTTCTATACTACACCGGTTAAAGATTACATCAGATGAATTCTTATAGTTGATTTACACACACCAATATAGATGTGTGTATTTAGGTGTACATAAAGGGTAAATAATACATGTTTTCCAACTTCGGGTAATAACACTCTTCAAATTTAGAAATATTCTTCAAATTTAGAAATATTCTAGAGTGTTAGAAGGTTAACTGCTTCGTAATTAATTCGTTTGTTTTAAAATTTCCTTTTAGGATAAATTTTACTTCTTATATTAACTGTCACTTTACACTTTCCAACCAGAATCAATTTTTTTTTTTACTAATTTGTCCTCTATCATTATTGAGTAGTGAGTACTCATATAGGTAGTGAGATAAAAAGAAACAACATTCTTAACACGTGTAAGGGCAAGTTGGGGTTTTTCCTATCGAAATGAATAATATTTATTACAATCACCGACTTATTTTCATCTATCTTAAACGACACTTAACAAGAAACGCAGATAGTACATATATCACATGTTATTGTCCTAGTTTGAGGATTAAAATGTAATTCCACACAAAAGTTAGAAACCAAACATTAAATATATAGGAAGAATAGAATAGGAGAAGGAGAGAGAAATAATATTACGTAAAAGAAACCCCATTATGTTATGGGTTGATTACATGGAATATATATAGAGAAATATTGCTAGGTAATAGAGTTTGACCAGGTAACTAAATCATAACTTATCTAGGTAACTCAATAATACTAGAATTCTAATATTACAAGAGTTGTATAATATAATATTCTCTAACAAAATAAATAATAGATTCATGAAAATTTCAAGATGTGCCTTGCATGACTCTCCAACTCTTCTTTCCCCACGTCTACCCCTCACCCACCCCCCACCCTACCCCCTCCATACATACATACACATATACATACACAAGTCAATGCAAAAAATTATTACAGAAAAACCAAACATGGATTACCCGAAAAACTCCATAAAAAATCTGGCAATCGTCTCGTTATTCATCGCAACCCTCGTTCTTCTCTGTTCTTCGAAACCCTTCTCCAATTATTATAACCCCTTCCCTTCTTCTTCTTCACACAATCATTCAAACTCTGTAAGTATATACATATATACATACATACATATATATAATTATTTTTCTCTGTTCTTGATTATTTTTTTTTCTTTTATAAGCTACAGGCGTATGAGGAAAAGGATGAACTCGAGAAAGCTCTGGAGAGGGCATCAATGGCGGGGGCGAACAAGACGGTGATAATCGCCATTATCAACAAAGCTTACGTGGAGCCACACGAAGACGAGTACCCGACGATGTTCGATCTTTTTCTCGAGGGTTTTTGGGCCGGGGAAGAAACCCGGCCCCTTGTCGACCGTTTACTGGTGGTCTCGATGGACGAGACCGCCCATGAACGGTGCCTCTTCCGGCGGCTGAATTGCTACAGACTCGCCGGCGGAGGCGACGGCGGCGGAGATCGGTTCGCCGGAGAGAAGGTTTACATGTCGGATGAGTTTATAGAGATGATGTGGCGGAGGACTTTTTTTCTGCTTGATGTTCTCAAGAGAGGCTACAGCTTCATCTTCACGGTACGTTTTCTCTGTATTTATTAAAAATATTATTTTATTATTATTTTTGTAATTAACGTGTTGTGATTAAATTACCCTTATTTGTTACAAGAAGAAGAAAAAAGGAAAAGGGCCTGTAATACGCACATGCCACGTATGATTTAATTATTAAAATATAATCATAATGCAAATCATTACATATATTTACAAAAGTCATATTTAATATATGTTATTCATTTAATTATTAAGTTTTTATGCTGATTTAATTTTATAAATATTTTTTTAAATCCAACTAAATCAGTAGAATGTAAGTTGAGCAAATATATTTTGTTTTTCCAAATTGCTTGGAATTTTATAGCCTATGTTTTTTTTAGTTGTCATTAATAAATTAAATAATATTGCAGCATTGGAATTGAATGTGTACGAGAAAAGACGTGTGTTAGTGTATGTGTTGGTCAACTTATTTAATAGAGTGAAAACTCGATAAATTAATACTATCGCTTAAATAATAATTTTTTATAGTCCTGACTCGGTAAAAATTAAAATGTATTAAATTACTAACTCGATAATTTAATATTTCGCTAAATTAATAATTTTTTGTCGATCCTAATTGTATTAATTTATAGATATTTAATTATACTAGTAAGAGTCTATTATTGAATATTTAAGTTTCTAACTTTCCAAGTACTAGTGTACAAAATAAAATAAAAGTCTACCCCAAAAAGAAAATAAAATCAAAGTCAAACATTTGAAAGAAAAGTTAAAAAAAATAAAAATGATTTAAATCAAGAAAATTGAAAATAATGGAAGATGACCAAAATAGGTATTTTGAAGGCAACACATGAACTGCTTCCACGACTTTAATATGTACTCATGAAGAATTCAACGTTTTCAAGTATATATTAAAAATAATTAAATTTCAAGAAAATGAATGAATTGTTTTTAAAAAATTACAATTTTGAAGATGCTACATCAGATGAGCGTATATAAAATGCGTGTATTACATTCAAATATCGAGATATTAACAAAATTCGAGTTTTTAATTTTTTTTATATAGGATACTGATATAATATGGCTAAGGAATCCGTTCGCAACATTGAGCAACGACAACCAAACACTCGACTTACAAATAAGCACCGACGACTTCAACGGGGACCCGCACTCGGAGAACAACCTAGTCAACACGGGATTCTATTTCATAAAATCGAACCAAAGGACGATCTCGCTATTCGAGACGTGGTACGACCGGAGGAAGAATTCGACGGGGCTGAAAGAGCAAGACGTGTTGTTGAATCTAGTGAGGGAGGGCATTTTCGGAAAATTGGGAATTAGTGTGAGATTTCTTGACACGTTATATATAAGTGGGTTTTGCAGAGATAGTAGAGATGTTGGGGTAGTAGCAACAGTGCATGCAAATTGCTGCAAAAGTATTAGAGCTAAAGTCGCTGATTTAAAGAACGTTTTAAGGGATTGGAAGAGGTTTAAGAATTTTAATGATAGGGAGAATTTTAAGTGGTCGGAACATACAGCTTGTATTAATTCTTGGACCACTTAGATTTTTCAATTTTTTTTTTATATTTATATATATCAATATGTGTGTGTGTATTTGTTAAAAATATGAAGAATGGAGGTTTACATTCCTAGAATTGAAATTGGTTATGTTTTGAATTGATTTGAGTTTTTTTGGCTTGAGGAAAGGGTCGCTCGAATTTGGTGAAATTGGATCGGAACGGACTAATTTTTATTTTTTTTCAAAATGAAAAATTAATTCCGATTATGTTCCCACTAAAAGAATCTAAAAAATTGAAAATCGGAATTTCAAAAGTTGAAATTGTGAAAATTGTTCCAGAATCGAAAGTTTACGGATGAGAATTGACGGAACCTTAATATTCTTGTTTTTTTTTTTTTTTTATATCACCTTGAAAACAACATATACACAATAATATTGGGTTAAAAGTGTATATTTTTAGTAAATTGGAAAAACAGAAATCTTCGTAAATATTTTCGAAATTAGTATCGAACCGAATATAAACTGGGAATCGGAACTTTATCAAAATGAAAAAATATTGTCCCAAACACGAACCTTTTGAATCGGAATCAACAAAATTCGTAATTTCCATTCTAATTTCCATCCATAAACAAAAGATCCTCGATTTGAGCCCTAATTTTCTGGTCACATGCAGAAACCATGAATTTTGGCTATTAGTTGTGAGTGATCAAGCCTAATGAAGATAGTTAATGTGTCACATATTAATAATTTTATGTTTAAAAATTTGTTCACTTTGAATTATAAAGGAGTAATAAATGAATAAAAAATTAATTTTTCACAAAATAATAGACTTGAAGCCTGATTAATTTCCCGTTTTGTAGATATTGTACCCAGTGAAACATATCAGGTGATCATGCAACATTGATTTACATATAATAACACACATGTATATTTATGCTTAGTGGGTAGTTATTTGTATAAATCTATGATGCAAAATCACCTGGTAGCATGTCGTAAACCTTTGGTGGTGTTGCAAAAGCTTTTACAAATAGATTATAAGCTCTTTTTTTTGCTCATAACCATTTTTAAGTGTTTGTAAAATGAACTTTTACTTTTGTTTCTCTTAAAATAAGCAACTGTAAGCTATAATTTGTTAAGCACCCGTGACCCTTTTTTCTATACAAGTTTATTTTCTAGGAAATTTACAAACACCCCCAACTTTTTTAAAAATAAACACTTGAAATCAACTGAACTCACAATCCACAACTAGTTCAATCCACAAAGCTTTTGCAAACACCACCTTACCGGAGGCCCAATAGTCTAATCTTGCAGGGCCAAAAGTAATTTAATATATAATTTAATATATAATATAATATGAATTTATATAGTTTTTAAATTATTATTTTTTTCTATTTTTATTTTCTTTTTCGAAAAGAATATCTGGCGGTCACTGTGTGCAAAACAACACTCTTCTCCTCAAATCAAACCTTAGATCTGAGCTGCCATAACACCACTACCCCGCCCTCTCTCTCTCTCTCTCTTCATTTGGGGATTAATCACTGAAACCCTAACAGAAAGCTTGATTTTTGAATTGGTGATCAGAAAAAAAAATGGCAACAGTGAGGAATTTGAAGATAAAAACATCAACGTGCAAGAGAATAGTGAAGGAGCTCCATTCATACGAGATCGAGGTCGAAAGAGAGGCTGCTAAAACCGCCGATATGAAGGCCAAAGGCGCCGATCCCTATGACCTCAAACAGCAGGTATACAATTCTGTGCCCTAATTCACTCACAATTCTGTTTTTTTATCCCCAATTTTTTCACATTCAATTGCGTGTTACTGTGTGCCCGATTTTCTGGTAATTTCATTTTTTTCGAAATGCCTAATTGTGCTGACTGCTGATTGAGAATTACAGAAATGCCCTATTTTTTGTTGCTTTTGGATAATTGGATTTCAGTTTGATGCTTTTTTGTTGGATTTTGTTGCCTTGCTATTTTCGTTTCATCAAAGGATGTTAGTTTGATGGGGTACTTGTTTTCCGATTATTGTTCGTGAAATTAACGGAAACCTAATGATATGGGCTTGGCCTTTAGAGTGAATTAGCAGGAAATTTCGAACAAACCTACTGAATCTGCAAACTTGACAACATTCATATTACGGTTATGGTCGAACTCCTTTTATTTACATCTCAACACTTTGTTAGAGATGAATTTTGATCAAAGAGGTTAAGTGATACAAGTGATGCGGAAGTTCGAGCAAACCCAAGTTATATCTTTTTGGGCTGGGGTCAAGTCGATCACATTGATTTTAAACGCTCATTATAAATCTTAAATCGAATCAAATATTTTCTTGTTTATTCGTCTCTGTTTTTGCTTGATTAAACTTATACGTTGATGGATTTCGTTTAGGAAAATGTGCTGGCTGAATCAAGGATGATGGTTCCCGACTGCCACAAACGCTTAGAGTCTGCTCTAAGCGACCTTAAAGGAACTTTGGTACGCCGTGTGTGTGTGTGTGTGTGTGTGTGTGTGTGTGTGTGTGTGTGTATTAGTCTAAATAATTCTTTCTGTTGCCGATGAATCTTTATTAAAAATCATGACGATTTGCATGGATAGAAGTAAGAGTTTATGGTCGATTGCATTCCTCTCATGTTTGGGCCAATTGGTTAGAATTCGCGTTGTTCTTGAAATGCAATTATTTAATCTATGAAGGCTAAATATTTCTGATATTTGTTTTCGTCGCGAGCAATGTAGTTTATTAAAATTATAATTCTGAATGTCTATGAGATTGGATGAACCCATTCATTACATTGATTTCGACTTGAAATTGCTTATTTAAAATTTAAATTAACATGCAATCTAATCGGGGGCAGGTTGAGCTGGAAGAGTCGGGCGAAAAGGAAGGTTCTGAAATCGATGAAGCCCGAAGCATCATTGCAGAAGTTGAAGAGCTATTTCAATCTTCAGATGTTTAATTTGACTGTTTTGAGCTTTACTCCTCTGTCAAACTTTGTGGTTTTTTTCGATCTTGAGCTTGATTAATGAGTGATTGCAAAAAAGGGATTTTTACAATCTTGTAAACGTTTGTTGGTCTCGTCTCTGTATTGCTGTATGACATTTCGAAAAGTAGTCTACTGAAATTTCGTTTATCTCATATACACAACTTTGTACATCTGAGTAGTGCTTATAATGACAACTCCAATAGATTTACCAAATCTATCTAGAAAGTGGCAGAAGCTCATAAATTATGTGCTCAACAACATTAAACATAAAACTCCGAAAACACGAAACTTTTAACATCAGAAAAAACATAAATTGCAATAATGTAATCTGTATAAATTAAACATTGAAGAGAAGAAAAAAACACTCTGATCTACATATACTCAACGAGACCATAGGTTTTGAATAATTCGATCGAAATGCAAAGTCAAGAAGCTACAACAAATTCAAGAAACAAAGCTACAATAATAGCTATAGCACTAAACTCAACTTCCAAATACCTAATATCTAAAAGTTTGACAAATTAAATAGATATATAGAGAGTCGAAACGTAACCTGAGTAGCAAACGAAACCCGCCTTCCCAACTCTTAAATACACAAGGGATTGATAGATAGATAGATACACAATCCAATATCCCCATTCCTTCATCCCTTAAACCAAATTGAAGATATCATAAATTAAAAAATCGAACTTTCAGCACTCGGGTGTATTCGAATTCCTCTTCGCCCTTTTTGTATTTCTCTCGGATATCGACTTAGCAAATGCCTCCACAATCCTCTGCTCCGATTCAAGAATCATCTCTGTTCGTTTCAACTCCATTTCCATTCGCATCTCTTCAATTTGCCGAACCATATCCATTTTCACCTTCTCCATTCTCATAAACCCTTCCCCCAATCCCTGTATAGCTGAAACCAGTTCACCCACCCCGGAATCAGCCTTGTTTTTGCTCGACGGCTCAGCCGCTGCCCTCTTTCCTACGAATCCATCTCTCGAAACCTTACTAGAGGCGGCAGCTCCGTTCACACCGGTGGTGTAATTGGTAAATCTAGGGTTAGGGTAATTAGGGTTTGGGCCACCGCCACTACCCATCTCGTCGAATTTGGAATAGACCTTGGCTACGGTGGGAACACCACCACCCGCGGAGGTGACCCGACCCGGGATCTTGATCCGGAACCCGCTTGTTGACCCGTTGGTCTCGGGCGGGTCTGGAGCGGCGAAACCCCCTTTTTGATTGTGGTTGTATAAATCGTTGATGCGTTTGATGCTGTTCCTGTGGTCGTTTTCTTCTTCTTCATCGTCGTCGTCGGACGACGGAGGGGTGGGGTTGGGCCCCTTCTCCATGGCGTGCATGATGTGGAAGTGGACCCAGGAGGAGGTGTAGCGGCGGACGCCGCCGTGTGCGGCGGATCTCTGGATCTCGGCGCGGTAGCGCTTACGGAGCTTCTCCATCTTGTGGCGGCACTGGACGGCGGTTTTGGGGGGGCTGGCGGGGCATCGGGAGGCGACGTCGTCGGCGACCTCCTGCCAGTGGTTGGCGCGGAGGTTGCCGCGGCGGAGGGAGTACCACTTGTCTCTGTAGGCGTCGATTAGGGCGACGGTCTCGTCGGGGGACCAGCACGGCGGCGGGAGGCGGCGGGAGGCGGAGGAGGTGGCGGCGGCGGAGGAGGGGAGGGCTAGGGTGGCGGTGGGGATGTGGTGGTGGTGGTGGTCGTCGTCGTGGGAGGATGGGGATAAGGTGGTGGACATGATTTAGGTAGGGCGGCGGAAGGCGGAGGAGAAGAGATCTGGGGCAGAATAGAGGAGGAGGTGGTTGTGGCATAATGAATGGTGCGGTGGGGTAGGGTTGTTAAAGGGGCGGCAGACGGGCTGACTTGGAGGATCTAGAAAGATGAGAGGCCACCGCTTAGGGAGGGGGACGCTAACGTACGCCGGGTGATGGTGTGCGCTGTTAACGTGCGCAACTCCAGAGGCGTGTCCTCGTGGCTTTTCTCATTTCTTTCTTTCTATTTTTTTTTTCTCTCTTTTTTTTTTGGTATTAGTACTAGTTTTCAGCCAAGTTCCATATACTATTTCTTACATACTAAATCTCAATATTTTCAATATTTATTTATTTATTTATTTTATTTTGTAAAATCTATTAAAACTAATCTTGAAATGCATTTGTTTGCTCTAAATCTAATTAATAAATGGTGTGAGTTGGAAAATAATTTTCAATTTATGGCGGTTTCGATCTGAAAATATCGATTTTCGAACAATATTATCATTAAAAATTTGTCAAATTTTAATTTTTGATTTATCTGAAATTTTTTGGAC
This sequence comes from Erythranthe guttata, assembly GCF_000504015.1. Next base: position 537,565 of record NW_012192955.1, read on the forward strand.
CGAAATATATAAGAAATTCTGAATTCAAATTCGATTTTCTTAATTTCCAAAAGCAATTTCGAAAATTATGAATTTTATTTTTTCCAAATATTTCATGAATAAACAATAGAATATCGTCGATTTTTTTTTTCAGTTTTTTTTTTTTTTTTAAATCGAATTTCCGATTGTTCCTAGCCTTTTTGCAACAAAATCAAAATTAGTTCTATACTTCGGAAGAAAATATATTTTGTTTCTAAAGTACTAATTCCGATTCCCACCCCTTTGATATAAGCTTAAATTACGAAAAAATACTTTATTTTTTATAATAACAACCAAATCCCTCAACTATAATTGTATTACGAAAATTCCCTCATTCAGTTGGTAAATTTGAAACCGTAGGGGCGAACGTGTAAGACAATATATAGTTGAGGAGGTGATTGTAATTATCAAAACATGAGGAATCTTTTTGTAATTTGAGAATACCTCAAGGGCGTGGCCGTAATTTACCCTGAATATAATATCACTCCTTTGAATTCTTCAAAGTGACATTTCTCTTGCAAGATGAACATGTCTTGTCTCTCATATATATATAATTTATCCTATAGTTGAAATCTGAATTTCATATTGATCAGATTTTCCATTAACAAAAAACAAGTGGGCAAAAAATTTAATTGCAATGGACAAAAGGCTGATTGATGCTGCTAAAAAGGGAGATGTCGAAAAACTCCGAAATCTGATCGAAGAAGATCCTTTCTTGTTGAGGTCCGTTTCGTTATCCGACGAAGAAACTCCGCTGCACATTGCTTGCATCGCAGGTCATCTCGACTTCGTCAAAGAGCTGCTGACTCACCGGCCTGGATTCGCCGAAGAGTTGAGTAAAGACGGTTTTACCCCTCTGCACGTCGCCTCGTCTTGCGGCGACGTAGGGATTGTGAAGGAGCTGTTGAAAGTCGGTGGGAGCCGTCTTTGTTTGTTGAAAGGGAGAGAGACGAGAGTCCCTCTTCATTGCACGGTTTCGAAAGGCAGAGTTAAGGTTATTACGAAGCTGCTATCGGCTTGTCTGGATTCGATCGCGGAAGTTACGGCTCGTGGCGAGACTTGCTTTCATCTTGCTGTGAAGAACAACCGATTCGAAGCTTTTAAGACCCTTTGTGAGTATGTGGTCTCGTTCGATAAAGAGGATTTATTGAATAAGAAAGATGAACGAGGGAACACCGTTTTGCATCTTGCTTCATCAAGAAAGCAATATGAGGTGATTTAATTAGTACTTGTTTTTTATTTTTTTTGTGGTATTGTTCGATTTCAAATGTGATTTTGACCATTCTGACCATTTTTTAGTATGAATTTGGCAAAACTCAAAAAGCGTCAAATCTGTAGTTCTTTGAGTCAGCTTTCTATTGCAACTTGAATAAACTAGATTGGATGTCGATTGAGAAAGTTATGCTTGAACGAGTTACAGTCTGAATCTAATATTACTCGATACAACAAAGTTATGCGTGATTCTTTCATCTGACATACAATTTAGCTGATTCAAGTGGAATTAGAAAGTTAACTGAAAGAACAACAAATTTGGTGTTTCACGATATTTGAAGTTGAAACGGTATCACTAAAACTGAAACGACATTTAACATTTCAGTTTTTTTTTTTTTTTTTTTTTGTTATGGTTAATTCATATGGGAAATATGTTATCAGTTTATAGATCTGTTGACGGACAAGAGTTTCGGGTTCAAAGGCGAATTGGAGGTGAATTCGTTAAACGAAAAGGGCCTCACGCCACTAGATGTGTTGCTATCACAAGGCGGTGATTGCGAAATCGAGGAAATACTTACTTTAAATGGAGCTACACGAGTTCAAGAAACGAACCCGTTTCTCGAAATTCCGATAGAAAACCCGCAAGGGGAACGAAATACGTGTCGACCCAAATCCGAGTCGAAGAAACTTCAAGACTACTTCAAGTACGACAAGACCAAAGAGTCTGCGAGCAAAGCTCGAAACACACTCCTCGTGATCGCCGTGCTAATCGCCACCGCCGCTTACCAGGCGGTGCTCAGCCCGCCCGGCGGCGTCTGGCAGGACGATTTCACGCCGGGGACCGATGCTAAAAACAGCACCACCGCCGCCACCGCCGGGAAACGCCACAGGGCGGGGCAGGCGGTGATGGGGACCCAAAATCAAGTCTCGTACGGTTTGTTTCTGCTGTTCAACTCGATCGGATTTTTTATGTCGCTGCACATGATGGATTTTCTGACGCAAGGGCTATCGATGAAGTTCGAGCTGAGGATAGCGCTTTTCGCGTTAGTAGCGACGTACGATACTTGCATGGTGGCGATCACACCTAGTGGATACGTGTCTGTGTTTTTTATTGCTCTGTCGGTGGTGATGCCGATAGTTATGCCGCTGTTGACCATGGTGGTCAGGGATTATAGGAAGGGGTGGCGGCGGTGCGAGTCGTCGAGCTCGGTGGCCGCTGTCGGTATTTGAGGAGGGATAAGTTTTACATGTGTAATTGTATGAAAGTGCATGCTTGTGTTATTGGAGGGAATGTTGTGTTCAATGTGTGGTTTTGATTATCTAATGTTTTGTAACTTATATATAAGAATGTAAGAAATGTTGTTATTTAGATTGATGAGTTGTCTATTTAACCACATTTTCGAAATACAGTTAAATCTCTACAAATTAATAAACTCTGATCGTGACTAATAAAATTTATAAATTTAGCAGAATATTACAGCCGGGACAGACGAAAATTATTATTGCATATCGAATGAATCAGTTGATTTTCTTGCATCAACTATATGTACTATGCCGGCAATTCGCTTCGCCGCCACCACTTGTTATGATCTCTAACGACCTTGGTCAACATCGGCACCACCAGCGACATCACCACCGACACCGCCACGAAAAACACGGATATCATCCCGCTAGGCGCAATCGCCACCATGCAAACATCGTAAGTCGCGAACAACGCAAAAAGCGCGACCCTCAATTCAAACTGCATAGGAAGCCCGTTGGTCAAGAAATTCATCATGTGCAGCGACATAAAGAACCCGACGGAGTTGAAGATCAAGAAAAGGCCGAACGAGATCGCGGTCTGAGTCCCCATCACCGACTTTCCGGCGGTGTGCCGCGGTGGCGTTTTGACGACATTGTTATCCGGAGAGAAGTCGTCCTGCCAGACGCCGCCAGGTGGGCTGAGCACCGCCTGGTAAGTGGCGGTGGCGATTAGTACGGCGATCACTAGCAATGTGTTCCGAGCGTCACTTGGAGACTCTTTAATCTTGTCATACTTGAAATATTCTTGAAGCTTCTTCGAGGCGGATTTGGGTCGACCCCGACCCGTATTTCGTTCGTCCCGCGGGTTTTCTATCGGGATTTCAAGAAATGGGTTCGTTTCTTGAACTCGTGTAGCTCCATATGAACTAAGTATTTCCTCAATTTCACAATCACCACCTTGTGATATCAACACATCTAGTGGAGTAAGTCCATTTTTGTTCAAAGAATTCATCTCCAATTTGCCCTTGTAACCAAGATCCTTGTCCATCAAGAAATCGATAACCTGATAACAAATTTCCGATTATAATTAATCAAAATAATAAATAAAAATATATATGTACGTCGGTAAGGTAATATTTATATCTCCAATAAAATCTATCATATAAAAAAAAAAGAATCGATGTATTTTACCTCATATTGCTTTCTTGATGAAGCAAGGTGCAAAACGGTGTTCCCTTGTTCGTCTTTCTTGTTCAATACATCCTCTTTACCGAACGAAACAACGTGTTCGCACAAGGCCTTAAACGCGTCGAATTGGTTATTTTTCACCGCAAGATGGAAGCAAGTTTCGCCTCGAGCCGTAACTTCCGCGACAGAATTCAGACAAGCCGATAGCAACTCCGTAATAACCTCAACTCTGCCTTTCGAAACCGCGCAATGAAGAGGGATTCTCTTCTCTCTCCCTTTCACAAGACAAAGATGAAACCCCCCCACTTTCAACAGCTCCTTCACAATCTCTACATCACCGCAAGACGAAGCAACGTGCAGAGGGGTAAAACCGTCTTTACTCAACTCTTTGGCGAATCCCGGCCGTTGATTCAGCAGCTCCTTAACGAAATCGAGATGCCCTCGGATGCAAGCAATGTGTAACGGATTTTCTTCGTCGGATAATGCAACGGCCCTCAACAAGAAAGGATCATCTTTGATTAAATTATTTAGTTTCTCAACATCTCCCTTTTTAGCAGCCTCAATCAGCAATTTTTCCATACTTGTGATTATATTATATGCCTTTAATTCATTTTTAATATACCTTTTATTCTGAATTAAAATGTGATTATTTAGTTTTTCAAAGGGACATATATTCAACTATAGAGACAATTGAAAACGTGTTAGATATTACCATTGACAAGTTTAATTTGTGGGGAAGTCAAAGATAGTCTATATAATCTGGTCAACGGATGTGTGCACACTGCGTACAAACAAAGCAAATTTTCAGTTCAATAATAATAGTTGGGGTGTGGGTGTAAATGAATCGAGTCGGGTCGAATTAGACGCATAACTGTATAAATGTTTGAAATTTTATCGAGCTTCAAAACTTGTGTTAACTTTAGTAACTTCATTTTTTTTATACATACTTCATTATACTTATAGTCCGACTCGAGCTTCATATCAGGTTTAATTCATTATAATTTAAAAAAAATGATATATTATAATTACAAACCGAGCTCGAACGAGTTTTCAACGAGCGTTATGGGTCCATTTTAGAAATAGATCGATTTACATTTCTAAAAATATCAAAAGATATATATATTTTTTTAAATAATAATAGTATAATACCATCAAGACATTCTAAGACAGAGGAAAATGTGATTAGTAACTAATCCCACCCTTCAAATAGTATTAGTGTGTTAATCACCACTGATTAACGAAGTTTAAGACGGCCCCTTAATTTCCCCAATTATTGAGGGGGAAAATTACCAGTTTAAAAAGATGAAGAAATATAATTTATAAAATAGTGAAATAAAATTTATTTTATTTATATAATAAAAAAATAATGTCAAAATTCGACCCTTACGATCACCTGAAAGTTTTCCCCAATCCAGATGGTTCACTCACGCGCTTCCTGAAGCTCCCGAGCTCCACCGCCACCGGCGACGTCGACGGCGACGACGGCGGCCAAGCTCAACAACACGCCGTCCTCAGCAAAGACATCACACTGAACGCCGACAAGAAGACATGGATGCGGATCTACCGCCCGGCGAAGCTCCCCTCGTCCGGCAAGCGCCTCCCGGTGATACTCTTCTTCCACGCCGGCGGCTGGATCCAGATGAGCATCTCCGACGCATTGAACCACGAGACCTGCAACCGCCTCTCCGCCGACGTATCCGCCATCGTCGTCTCCGTCGAGTTCCGGATCGCGCCGGAGAGCCGGCTCCCGTCGCAGTACGACGACGCGTTGGACGCCGTCCTGTGGGTGAAGAGCCAGGCCGGCGACCGCGACCGCGGCGAGAGGTGGATCCGCGACCACGGCGACCTAGATCGGTGCTACCTGTACGGCGTGAGCTGCGGCGCCAACATCGTGTTCAACACGGCGCTCCGGATGATGGAGATAAAGCCGCCGCCGATGAGAGTCGCCGGCGTCGTACTCAACCAGCCGTTCTTCGGAGGGAAGAAGCGGACGAAGAGCGAGCTGAAGCTCGCCACAGATCCGTATTTCCCGCTGCCGGTGATCGATCTGCTTTGGGAATTGGCGCTTCCGCCGGGTACGGATCGGGACCACCGGTTCTGCAACCCGTTCGTTGACGGGCCGATGAAGCAGAAGGTGAAGAGTTTGGGGAGGTGTCTGGTGATAGGGTTCGGCGGCGATCCGCTAATCGATCGGCAGCAGGAATTTGTGCAGATGCTGGTGGAGCAAGGGGTGCAGGTGGAGGCGCGTTTCGACGATGTCGGATTCCATGGAATTGACATGATCGACACCAGAAGGGCAACCGCCATTCTTAATTTCATCAAGGAGTTCGTCGTTTGATTTTTATTTATTTTTTTATTTTATTTGTTTTTTTTAGTAATATTTATTTTCTTTTTTGGATTTTATTTTTGATGTTTGAATTCTTGTGAATTTTGGTTATACTTCAAACTGGATTAGCATAAATAAACTCATTGGATTAGTGCCTAAAATCGGTTATATTTGCTCTCAATTCTTCAATAGAACATCGATAAATTAACAATTTTGTTTAAATAATTTGTTTTCTCAGTCCCAAATCGTGCTAAAAATTATCTAGTTAGATTAAAATTTCGCTAAATTAATACAATTTGACTATCTCGACCTCGTTCGTATTAATTTATAGAGGTGTAACTCTACTTAGAGTTTCTTCCTAATTAATTGTCAACCAATTTTCATTTAGGTGCCTCAACTTTTGATTAATTTCGCCTGGCCCCCCTAAAGATTGGGCCAACACAGAATATGTGAGCCCAAAATTTGGATGAGAATATTTTGGAAGATTGTTTACCTCGTTTGGTTACGTAATTTAGTATAGAAGCAGAGCCCAACCCATTTCTTGTCATCATAAGTTTTAGGGCAATTTACGACTATTGTCCCTGAGGTAAGGTTAAATTACGAAAATTCACTCTTATTTAGGTAATCTGTAATTCCAACCATCACTCAACTATGTATCGTCTTACGAAAAAAACCCTATTTCAGTAGATAAATTTGACAAAATAAAGACGTGTAAGACAATACATAGTTAAGGCGAGTGATTGCAATTACCCAACTAAGTAGAAGTTTTTTTTTCGTAATTTAACATTACCTCAGGATATGGCCGTAATTTGTCCTTGGTTTTCGAGCCTGTTTTGCTAAGTTTATGAGCCACTAAAAATATCTAATAAGAAGTTTAAAAGCTTATAAGTTGTTATAATTAAGTTGATCCTGCATTTTATAGAAGTCACTATTTGAACAAAAAAAATAAGACATTTCACTACAAATATTAAAAAAAAAAAACTCATGCAATAAATAAAAATTAAACAAAAGCAAGTATATATATGCCCCTAAAGAAATTCTCAACATATATGAATAAATGTTATTCATGAAACAAATGTAGAATATATAAATTATATTTGACGTATATATATAATATAAATGGATATATGAAATAATACTCAATACGAGGTAAAAGCATCGTCGGAATTAGAATCATCGGAGGGAGAGTGGTTGTGCCGCCCCTCGTAGGTTGTAATAACCATCCGGCAATCCTCCGACAGCCGCTCAACCCTTTTCTTCACTCTGCAATTACTATGTGTACATTTGTAGTAGCTTCTGCAAATTAAATGTACCACAGTTACTTAGTTACTCCCTTATTTTTTTTTGTTTTTCATTTTCAAAAATAAATAAAAGCTGCTTAATAGTTTCTTACAGAATAGTCAATTCTCTCCTAAATAAAAGCATTGAAAATAAATAAATGACAATGGATTTGCAAAGCAACAAAAGTATTATTACACATGCAATAATAGAATAAATTATATTTAAATAGGGAGGGAGAGAGAGAGAGAGAGAGAGAGAGAGGGAGAGAGAGAGAGAGAGAGAGAGAGAGAGAGAGAGAGAGAGAGAGAGAGAGAGAGAGAGAGAGAGAGAGAGAGAGAGAGAGAGAGAGAGAGAGAGAGAGAGAGAGATGTTCTTTCTCTGTGTTTAGAAGAATTTGAAAAGAAGTACAGAAGGAAAATCAGATAGAGAAAGACAAACCTGACTGGTGCAGTCCACCATGCATCAGCACTCACTCGCAATAATTACATATTTATGTATCATAATTTGCTATTTACTTGTAAAAATAATTCCTAATTATATGTTAATCACCAACTCATTAATTAATTTAATTGATTAGTCACAAGAAGCATATTCTAGTGCTCAAGGTAAAACATTCATGTCACAAATAAATAAATAATTACAGCTACATCCAAGAATGAAAACTTATGAGTATATATATATATATATATATA
>NW_012192955.1:550881-576250 GCF_000504015.1 Erythranthe guttata
ACGGAACCGGATTGAACCGGCGGGCCGACCCGGCCCGCCGAACCGTGCATATTACGGGCCGGTTCCGGTTCCGGACAAAGTGAACCGTGAACCGGTATGAACCGGCCCATGGCCGTGTCTAACTGTCGGTATTTGTAACCAAGTAAAGCAACATCTAATATATTTTTAATATTTTATGAAGTGTGATCTCACTTGTTGAATTGGAAGTATTAAATAATTATTAAAAAGAAAAAAAACACACAAAAAACCAGAAAACACAATGGAAAAAAAAACCAGCAAAACCCGAAACCGACCCAAAATAACCGGGTACTGGGTTATTTCAGGTCAGGTTCGGGTAATATTTTTTTTGCAAAAAATCCGACTAACCCGACCCGACCCGACCCGAATGCCCACCCCTAACTAGAATACAATGGCAATTTGATGGGCCATGAAGCCCATATTAAACTCAAAAGACTAAATTCATATAGGCCCAATAGTGAATTATTCAACATGGGCTTACATAGTTTCGGCCCGGTCCTATCAAAGCATAAGGTCACGGGTTGACCCTATTTCCACAAAATAAATTGTTTTTTTTTTAATTTAAACTAAAATAATCAAAGTTAGCTTTTGCAGTATGCTAACGGTCGTTGGATGGAATTTGTCACACATGGTTAGCTTAATGTATATAATATCTTTTGTATGATTTACATGCTATTATACGAAAAATGTAGGTTTACTCATTGTTCATGTATGGTTAGTTGTAGGTTCCTTCGTGTGTATATATACAAAATATATACACAATTATTTTATTACATTTTGAGTTGTTGCATACATTAAGAATATTAATAAAGATACGTGGAATTTATTGAAAATATATAGTGTGGCTAAAATAGTCATATCATTAATTTTTCTCTCAGCTAATTCAGATTTAAGAGTTGATAAGAGCAAAATTGAGAAAATAATAATGAATGTATGATTGGAATTCTAATGTTACACTAGGGGTGTAAATCGGTCATATCAGATTGAAATAAGCCATTTTCGGACAAATTCTGATTATTTTTGGAAGTGAGCAACTAGTTCCAATTCCATTCTAGAACAAATGGAAATTGAAATTTCGACAATTAGAACGAAAAAATTTGTTCCCATATAAAAAAAACCAGATCGTAATCGGCGGAATTCGGGAATTTCCAAAAAAAATTCAGCTAAAATATAAATTACTTAATAATATTGGTATTTCAAGTGTAATATTCAGTAAAGAAATTTGGAATTTTGGAAATTATCTTCTGAATTTAAATTGGATCAGGAATCGGAACTCATATACAATCCAATTCTATTATTCCAAAATCGGAAAATTTTGGATCGAAATCAGCGAAAATCGCAACTTTTGTTCCAATTTCCATCCCTAAATATCAATATATATATATATTTTATTCTTTCCTTAAGGTAAGTTAATTTGAAATAGAGGAGTACATATTAATTATTATTGGATTAAACATAAATTTAATCATAAAACTAAAAGGCCTAAAACGAATTGTGGCTAATTACAAAACCAAACTATAATTAATTAATTTCTAGGAAAAACTAAAACTAAGTAGAAGCCCAGAAATCTAGGACGCGTGTTTGTCTCCAACCATAAATAAAAAAATAATAAAAAATAAAAAAATGGGTTCATTAGGGTTTCTCACATTCATATATAAACCCTCCGCTTCTCCTCTCTACAACCCTCCGTCATCTTCACTCTGCAAATTAAACCTCAAATTCCGCCGCCAACAACAATGGAGCAGACTTTCATCATGATCAAGCCTGACGGTGTCCAAAGAGGCCTCGTTAGTTTTTTTTTTTCTTTTTTTTATTACACATTTTCTTTGTTTGAGATTTCGTATTCTTATTTATCTCAGATCGTTACTAAAATTAGGATTTTGTTTAATAAATTTTCTATTTAAAAAAGAATTAATTTAATTTAATCTTTGTTCAGTTCAGTAAAGTAAAAAAGGGAACTTGAATTTCTATTGGGTTGATCTTGAAGAAATGCTCTTTATTGAATATAATATTTGTGAAAATTTAATTTAATTGATTTTTCTGTGTGTGTGTGTGTTTTTTTGGTTCAGGTTGGTGAGATCCTTGGCAGATTTGAGAAGAAAGGTTTCACTTTGAAAGGTATATATATATATTTTCAACCAATTTTAATATTTACATTTCAATAATGTGTTTAATTTAATTAGTGTTAATTATTCAAATTTTTGGGCAAATTATGTTTAACTTGATAATTACTCGTTATTAATTTATCAATTTTTGGTGAAATTTAATAAGACGTTTGACTTGATAATTACTCATTAGTTGCTCAACTTATTGATAATATGGTATGGTTTTTTAGGTGGCATTATGTTGTAAATTTATATTCGGCTTTCGATTTGTGACCAGTTGAAAAGAAAAAATAAATATATTGTAAACCCACAACCATTTTCATCTGAATAACTAAAAATCTATTTTACTCAGTTGAATCTTTTTCACTTCACAAACTGCTTATTTAATTATTCTCATTTGATTGTCGAACATATTTCGTCTTTACTGGATAACATTTTTCTCGTTCTGAACTGGATCTAATTTATGTATTAAAGGTCTTAAGCTAATCACGGTGGATCGTGCTTTTGCCGAGAGCCACTATGCTGATTTGTCAGCAAAGCCCTTCTTCAACGGGCTAGTGGAGTACATTATCTCCGGCCCAGTTGTTGCCATGGTGTGGGAGGGTAAGAATGTTGTTACTACCGGTAGAAAGCTTATCGGAGCAACCAACCCTGCTGAGTCAGCACCTGGTACCATCCGTGGTGATTTTGCCATTGACATTGGCAGGTAAATATCGACCGATGCTCTTTTATCATATATTTATATTTTTTTAATTTTCTTGTTACAAAAAGCTACATTGTTTATCATATTGACTATATTTGTTTAAGTATTTCGACTTCATTTACTGGGAAAACCCTATTAAGATGAATGATCCACTATCATGGATCTGTATTGGGCTTGATTTGTAACGGTTCTTGATTTATGGCTCTTTGGTTATCATATTGGCTATATTCCTTAAAATATTTCGATTTATTTGCAGTTTTAATAATGAAGTAGTCTCTCTCCTTTATTCCTGTTTGATTCCACTATCATGGTTCTCTACTGGGCTTGATTTGTACCGATTCTTGATTTATTCCACTATCGTTTACTGAGAAAATCCCTAATAAGCTGAATTACGTGCATAATGTTATTAATGAAGTAGTCTCTCTCCTTAACCGATTCTTATCTACTACTGCCTTTGTCGGCGACTGTCGTATTTTGTCCCCTTTTTTTCGTGATATAGTTTTTTGTTCTCTCGGAATTTTGAAGTTGTCAATGTAGATGTTATAAAATTTGTGCATTAAGAGATAGAAAGTATTGTTGGAGCTACAATGCGAGAGCTATATATTTATGTGTTATTGTGAATGCAGGAATGTGATTCACGGAAGTGATGCAGTGGAGAGTGCGAGGAAGGAGATAGCTCTTTGGTTCCCAGATGGAATTGCAGAATGGAGAAGCAGCCTCACCCCATGGATCTACGAGTGAATTTTCGCCTCTACTTATATATTTAAGTTTTGACTATTTGGTATTTTGAGTGTTTTCAGAACAAACCTTTGGGATTTTGGATTATATTTCGGAGTTTATTTAACGTTTCCATTGGCTAAAACACACCCTAATATTCATGATTGTTCTTGAACAAATTTGTGTTTCATTCTTGCACTACTTTTCGAATCTGTTATAAAAAAAAGAATAAATTTTAAGAAATATGGAAAACTGGAAAAGTGATTATGTTGAGACACAGTAGCACTCGTATTTATGAAAATACTTTAGTGAATCACGCATTTGAGTATTATCTCACAACGATATTTTTAATTGATTCCCATAGTGCTATCAAGAAATTGTCGAAATGGACAAAAATGTTAAATTTTTGAAACATGAGGGACTGAATAGATTTTTTGTGAACATTGAGAACCAAATGTGAATTAGAGATAAACTTGAGGGATGAAATGCGAAATTTTCCCCATTTCTTTTACTACGATAAACACAAATCAAGAACACCCAATGCTAATTGTCTAGGCTAGCTCACACTATTATGTCAATTTTGGATTATCAGCAAAATAAAGTATGTAAAAATAGTTACTTATCAAAAAAAAAGTATGTAAAAATAGTACAAATCATATAACTAGCGGTTCTGCACAAACTTCATAAATGCCCAAACCTACTATAACAAAGGAAGTGCAACACGAAAAAACTATAGTAGTATGGAAATACAACACGAAAAAATGGGAAATTGAGAGACGGCTACTTATAACACTACTGACTAAGAAGGCAATAGGAAGGCAAGTCTTCGAGACGTTTTATATCTTCTTGGAGAAGCTCTCTCTCCAACTCACGACGAGTAGCTTTCATCACAGCCTAATTGTACAATCCCAAGACCGAAATCAGTAATTGACTTACAGTGTCAATAAATAGGAGGCTCACTCAAATTGACATGTTGACTTATCATTTATTTTGAACATGTAAAGAGCGAAACAAATTTCAAACTAAACATTTCAAGTGATAAGAAACTACGATTTTGGTGCAAAACTTACGTTGAAGTCCATGTAAGAAGCACGCATGGCAAGCCATTGTTGGTCCATTAGCTTGAACGCGATACAATATAGAAGATCAAATGCTGATTCATTTACTGTCAGACAAAATGTTAGGAAAGGTTTGGAAATCAAACCAATGAGCAAAAATCAAAATAAATTCAACAAAGAGTACATTTGTGGATCGAACACAAAATTGTGAGAGTAAAGATGTTAAGTGTTACCTGCAAGAAATTTCAAAAAGGTTGCTCCCACGAGCGTTCTGGGCTTCACTGCAACAGTAGAAGCAAAAAATAAGCACTTGTTTCACATGTTCAAAAAGATACTCGTGAATTAATGGTACACTTGGGTGTACTCGGGGATGCACACAAAGTCAAACCGAAAAAACCTATTGCATGCACTCTACATTTATTCATTCACAAAACAAACAAGCAAGCATTGATCAAAAAATCAGATGAGATAACTTTTTTGGCCGACAAACTCAACAAAGAACGACAGACCATGGAGACATTTCGAGAAGTGATTAAAATTCAGTAACAAGATTCAATTCTAATCAATGAAAATTACCAGGCTGAAAGTTGAGAGACAGAACTTTACTGCTCTCTCAATCTCGATCGTGGAAGCAAGAATGAAAAGATTATAAAGCCATGAACATGATTTAGACTCAAATAACTTCAATTACATATCGAAAATTGTTTTTCTTTCTGCAGAGGTTAAAATTGTTGAACTAACTATGATTCTTGTGCTAATAGAAATACATAAACTTCATATAGAACTACAGAACTGAGACTGCAGCTTATTCGAGTTGTATTAGTTATTGATTTCAAAAGCACACAATTCAAAGAATCACACAAATTCAAAGAACTTCAGAAGAAAGGAATAAAAGAATGGTCAACTAAATGTTGATTCTTTCATCACACCGAAAATTCAAAAAATACCTGCTTCAAGGTCAAGAATCTGAATAAGCATGAATGTGATGTTGACACCAGCTACGGCAAATGGGTATTCCCACAACGCCCTGTCACCTTCCTGCTTCCAAAGAAGACTCTGAAAAGATTTCTACATAAAAACATTTGGTAAGTTACAAAATTCCTCATATATCCTCTTTACAAAAAGCAAAGGAGATGAAGTTAGATAAGCAAAAACAACAAAATCCCTAGACAGTCGACATTGACTCACATTAGTCGACGGATATTGTGATGTGATTATGGATAGAAATTTATCTGTGTTCTAATGTAGACATGTATCATACTTTTGCCTATCTAAAAGTAATTTGGAAACAGGCATGTCAAACAAAGATAAGAACATAAATTTTTTTCTTCAGGGTTAAACGATTTGTAGTAGTAAAATAAAAAAAAATAAAAATCCCAAGAGAGGTAGCAATTCATATTGATCAAGTTCAACTGCGCATATTTGAATTCCAAATTTATCTCTGTAAGAATACCGAGGAATTTGTTCATAAAGTCACATGAAACTAGTCAAACAAAAACTTCCCCCAAAATACAAATGTGTGGTGGAGGAAGCTAAACTAACCATTATGTTCTGGCATTATTTTGCATCAATACCAAAGAATGGTGATATGAGCCAAGTTGCAACAATACAAATCTTCACAACAATATAGTTTTATAAGCATGAATTAAACACATAAACCAACAATACTAATGAGAATATGTAACTATTTTACCATCAGGTGGATGGTATATTGAACCTTAACACAAAAATGTGCAGATAAATTCAAACATGATCATGCACACACAGACACCCATATGCAACCACAGTGTGAAATAGATAGACGTATGAGAGAGAGAGAGAACAGGATTGTACCGGAAAATTCCTAGCAAAGTACAGCAAATTTTCCAGTGATATGAAACCTCCACCCCTAAAAGAATATGCCATATGTTTAATTAAAACAATGCATGAGAAGAAGTAAAATCACTTTTTTAAGAGATTCAAACATGGTACAAGGATAGGATTATATACCGAAAATCTGTTGACGGATCTTTTCCTTGCCAACCCATTTCTTTCCACTGGTCTGATATTAAACCATGGAGTTCTTGCCCAGGAAAAGCAGCATTCCACAATGCCCGTAGAGCTTCCTATGAAGCAAATGAAAGAAAAATTAAAATAAAGGGGGCAGATTTCAGTTCATATTTATTTGCTTATATATGTGCTAGTGAATACATGCCTAGTAGATTTATGGACTGTACCTGATGGACGGGAATAGAACTATCATATGCTGCATCTAACCGATTTTGTAGCCTCTCTAGGCATTCTTCCTGAGACATTAAGAGGGATAAGCATCAGTGGAACAAGCAACATATATTATATCGATGTGTCGTCAAGAAAATATCTTAATTACAGAGACATTGTAATGATCAAAGATTTAATGGACCTCTATGAATAAAAAAAATACTTCCTTAAATTAGAGCTCAATTGTCATTCTGATCATAGTGTGTGGAAAAAATTAAGTCGAAATTCTGACTATATCCTGACCTAGGGGAGGATGTTACAGAAATTGATTCATACATCCCATCAGCAAAATTACTAAATAAACTACATCAAATTCAAAAGTTGATTAGTCAACTTTGGTCTATTTTATGGTCTAACAAGTAATTTGATCTTATTACAAACTATAAAGTGAGTTGCTCCAGAATTATGGCAGGAGTAAATCTAACGTCCACAAATTATTCTAACCTACATGAGCAGTTCCTTCTGAGAATTATTACAAACTATATATTCAGCAGAAAGCAAACTGTCAAAGTGTAATTAACGAAAATCAGATTTAATGAAGCAGTGATGCATAAGGAGGCTACCATTTCCCTACAAAATTGAATTCTGGATACCTTGCAGGCAACTAAAGAAATGAAAAATGCAATTCTCAAGAAGTGGAAACTGAATATTAAAATAATCAACACCATAGGAATATCACCTGTGCCGTTGTCAAATCAAATGATGGGCGAGCATCATTTTCTCCTCCCTGAGCACAAACGCATGAAAGGCCTTTGCCAAGCCATGCTGTCGATCCTGCCACAACCTCCGCTGTAACAAAAGAAAACAGTTGGATAAATGAACAAGCGAAAAATGGCTTCTAAATTGCTAACAAGAGAAATATATTAACATACTAAAAACTCAACCATCAGCTCAGCATGTTTTACATTCAGGTAAAATAAGTATATATCATGTACCAAAAACAACGATTCTCACAGCTAGCTCTTTAATTTCATTCACAATCATTGAAATAAAGATCCAGATACAGAACTTAATACTACAAGAAAACGAGTTCACATTTTATGAATCAACAGACGGGTCTGATTTTGACTATACAGCTAGAACGGAAAACAGTTTGCCTAAATTTTTTCATAGTTCCATTTCAGAGCTGAATAAAAGTATGAGGTGCCAGCAGTCAACTTCAACCCTTTCAGCATTTTTCCCATTTATATCACTAGAAACATAAAAAAAAATTAAATAAAAAATTAAAAAAAAAGGTGGTTATGCACAGATCAGTGGTTATCCCCTTCAAAACCACAGCCAACCCACATTCCCCTGCCACAGCCCACTTCACTAAAATCCAGCTGCCACCCCAAATCAAATTGCAATTTCATATTTCTCTTATTGTAGTGATTTCTCTTGTTGAATTCATTAAATTGTGTAATTAAATCACATTTCATGGAAATTAAGATATGGGACGAAGATTCCAATTTCTTTTAAATAAAGGATTGGGTAGTGATTCCAATTACTCAGATGATAAGAAAACAGTGTCAAATTACGAAAAATAATAAATTATGTATATATATAAATATATGAACAACCGAAACAAGAAAACTAACCAAAAATCTCAAAGCAAGTAGCCATCAATTAACGTAATTTTTCCAATTTAGGGATCACAATCTCTAGAACATTCACTGCACTATTGTGTACAGTTATTATTTTCAGGGATATAAGCACACGCGCACACAAATGGGGAAGGCAGACGAAAAAGAGGTTAAATAAAGTTAGGTGAACAGAGAAAAGCAGATAGATAAAAAAAAAATAAAAAAAAATCAAAATTATTGATTTAAAAAAAAAAAGGAATATACCAGAAGTAGAATGGCAAGCACCTCCACGATCGAGCCCTTGCGGTATTCGCCTCACCGCCACAAAAGATCCTCCTCCGCCGCCGCCGCCTCTATCGTCCATTTCCTCACTATTACCGCTCCTCCGCTCGCAACCGATTCAACTTTTTTTTCCGTGAATTTAAATTTTTTTTTATTTACACCGGAACTGGAAAACAAGCTTGATCTTTGCAAGCGTTTTCCAATTCGATTTCGGCAAAACGAAATCGAATTGATCAAATCAAAAAAAAAATCGCGAGAGATACAGAAGCGGAAATGTAGGGGCGAAACGAAATACGACTGAACGACGCCGTTTCAAGATCTGCAGCAGCACGCACACCGATAAAAAACGACGACACTTCAATACAATTCTGATAGCGGCTCAAGCGCGTGTGTCCCAAACACGTATACTATATATTTGAAGAATCAACAGATTGACACGAATATGCAAATACGCATTAGGTTTTGATTGTTCGATGCATCGGCGAGTAGCGGTTTATCTTTTTTCTCTCTCTAAAAATATATATAAGTATGTGTGTACGTATAGTTAGGAGTGAAGAGTCTTTCTCTCTCTAAAAAATGGAGTTTCTGTGTTGTGCTGCTGGTGAAGTATTTTTTATACTATATAGTCTGTGTGGCCTGCGCGTCTATTTCGAAGAGAGAGAAAGAGAGGAGAGAGAAAAAGAGAGAGAGAGAGAGAGAGAGAGAGAGAGAGTATTTTTTAGTGGATTTAATTTATTTTTTGACCTAATTAATGAGATAATTAACTTCGAAATTGGAAGTTAATTGATCCATATTTCACACTAATTAATCAGCTTAATCCCTTTGCAATTTGCATTCTTGAAATATAGCGTTTATTGCACTTTGCACCCTCGACAAAAATAATAGCAATTCTCATCCTTAATATATAATAAATCATGCATATTGCACTCCAAATGAATTTTTAAAAGCTAATTTAATATTTTTAGTGATATTTTTTTAGGATGAAGTATGTCAAACCTTTTTTTTTTATATTCATCAATCATTTCGAGATTACAACCGGAAATAAATAAAAATACATCTCATTAATATATTGAAAAAAAAATACAAAATATAAAAAGAATAAAAAAATCATTCAGCTATTTTGTTATTAAGTTATTTTAAAATTATATTTTCTTCCAAAGATTTCCACCAAAATATTTTCACTAGTTTTTTTCAGTAATTCATTGTGAGTTTTCATTTTTCGTATTTTGTACCTTCGAAATTATATTGGAGGTAAAAGAAAATAACAATTTAATTTATTACTTTGCACCCTGAAAATAGGAATTCAATAAAAAGTGAAATTATCCTCAATAAATTTTAAATATTCAGTTCAATGAGCATTGTAATTTATTTATCGTGTTTCGAATATGCAAATTGCTATTAAATATTTTTTAGGATGCAAAATGTCAAAATACTATTTTTCAAGGGTGCAAACTGCAAAGTGGAATTAAACCCTTATTAATCCATCATACAAAATGGAAAGTTGTATGGGCACATTAAACAACTGTCAAAGTCCAGTCAATTGTTTTTCTTTTCTTTTCTTAAAATGAAATTAAGCACTAATTAGTTATTACTTATTAGTCGATCATACAAAATGGCATAAATTAACTATAATTTGAAATATAATATTTAATGCAATATTCTATTGGATTAGGTCCATTCTTTATTGAAAAACCTTTTTAGCATTGTTACCTAACAAACAATAAATAAATAAGAAATAAAAAAAATCAATTAATTTTAAAACACTATGAATAAACTCAAAGAGTTAAAGTAATATAACATGTCGATCACTAAGCTTTAGCCCCAAATGCAAAGTCACAATCCAATATTGGGTGCATATGACTTTCATCTGCCAGCCTATTATGTTGCCCCCACTTATTTATACCTTTTTTACTTTCACAAAATTATTATTATTATTATGCTTTTCTTCATGAATATCTAAGTTGCAAAACTTATTATTTTGATAAATTGATCATGAATACATACATACACAAACACACACAAAAAAACGCAAACAATGAGTGTGATCACATTCGATTTTGGGCACAATAGATTATTTAATACAGCTCATTAACTCATTATCTCTCTCTTTAGTCGGTCTAAAAGCACAAAAGTTCGAGCCTCGGTCAAAGGTTGAGAGCTCTCTAGATCTTCAATTCAGAAAGTTAATTCTTTCATTTTGATTTGAGGTACTTAAACTTCCGCTTCTCTCTCTCTCTTGCCCTAATTTCTGATCTTCTTTCCTCTTTGTCCTCTCGTCGTACCACCGCGTTCAACTCATCTTGTCTGCTTCTGGCGACATTCTCGTTGATGATGACGATGGTTGTACCTAAATTGTCTTCTCCTTCTGAGACCATTCTTCTGTACCCATCTATATAACATGAGTTGCTAAGAGATAGAGAAATAAGATGTGAGAGAAATAGAGATGCAATTTGAATCTTAACCTAGTGTCCATATCTTTGTTCTTCAGGAAGCGAGAGGGATCCACTTCTAATTGTGGGAAAAACGAGAGTTCAAATTATATGAGGTTGTGGGTATTGGGTGAGAGAGTTGGTCAAGATCTGAGTGATTTTGTCCAATATAGGGGTCCCAGTTACTTGTGTTTTGGTGTTGAACTGTAACGTGACATAGGAAATTGAGCCGTAACTGAAAGCTTAATTTATCCATTCGTTGGAGTTTAGTTCCTCATAGCTTCTCGAACATGTGTAATTTTTACGCTTTGTGGTCATGAAAAGCATGTTAAGGATTATTGGATCCTGAACATTCTGTAATTTTTTTATTTTTTTTTTATATCTTTTTATAATTTTTTTTGATAAAATCTATAATTTATCCTAAAATTTGTAGAAACAATAATACAATGAATATGCAAGTCATTGGATAACGTTCTATATATGTGTACTTTATGATTTCTTAATTTACACATCTTACTTCTCGCTCCAATCAACCCATCTAGGAATATTACAATGTGATTAAATTAATCTTTTGATTTTGCCGTAACGAATTTGATAACGTTCATTGAATCGAACATTGGAAATAGTAATTCTTACTGGGAATAGGAGCAATTTACTAGTTCCAATGGCTACGAAATTTGAGAATTTGCCCGCAAAGATTGTCGAGCAAGTAAGCTTATGTCAGTTGACCCAAATTTGACGCGTGCCTTTTTGTGGTGGAAAACTCCCTTCTTGATAACATTTAACGACACACGTTAGTTTCGTGTCTGTAATTGTTAGGTGTAAGTGCTGAATGGGCCTGCGCTGCATAAATTTTGTGCGGGCCCGGGCTTGTCGTTAACATCAGTATCAAAAGCAGCACAGTCGACAACTCAATAGCATTATTGACATTGCAATCGTTAATCATAACTCTGATTTTCATAAAGTTGCTACAAAGGAAAAAAAATTAATCGAAAAGATTCTAGGACAAATTACGACCATCCTTGAGGTAAGACCAAATTACTAAAATGCCCTTCTTATTTGTGTAATTGCAACCACCCCAACTATGTATTTTCTTACAAACAAAACCCTCAATTAGTAGATAAATTTGACCGCCGAAAGGATGGAAATGTAAAAACAATATTACTCCAAAACAGATGCATATAACTACTTAATAAGGTCAACATTTTGTACTTGGGGAAGGAACAGAACACATTTTACAATTGTCCATAGACTCCGTAAATCCTAACTCAGGTTTACACTGGACGTTTTATATATATTTTTTCAACCCGACTCAAATACCAATAATAGAATGGTAACTCTCATAACCGAACTCTCACATCATTAATTCCGACAATTCGAAACTCAAAAACCGCGGAAAGGCTCAAGAACTTGGTCATGCCTTTTTAATTAATCACTTATTACAAAGGCGAACTTCAACGACCGCTTTTATCATCCTTAACGCTCTTGTCGTCTTTGTCGTTTGTCAGGGGAGAGTATTGGCTGGTTGAAGTAGGAGAGTACCCTGGTGCACTCGGAGAGTATCCAGCACTTGGGCTGGAAAAAAAGCCGAAAAAAAGAAATATTTCATGACCAAATATTTTTACAAAAAATGGTAAGCAAATTGCGTTAAGATTTCGATTGACAGTGGAGTAATATGCACTCACCTATACTGCTGTGGAGAGCTAGGACTGTAGTCTGGATTTCCACTAGAGCTGTATGGGCTGCAATATTCATGTTTTACGAGTTAGATAGGATCAAAGTACCTTAGCAATCTTGTAGATGAATAAACGGATAAGCTAGCACAAAAATCAAAAAAAATAAGAATCGAAACAAGTAATATCACAGTGGCAATTAGCAGCTTAGCACATGCAGTTGTTCTGGCGTAAGAACGTGTGTAGAACAAAGTAATTGCGAATAAAAAAAGTAATGATTAACGCCTTGATTGAAGCTTAAGATATAGAGCACATACCTGCTTGGGCTATAACTTGGACTAGAGGGAGAATACGATGGGGATGTTGGAGAATATGAAGGTGACGTCGGGCTGCAAACACAGTACAGATAATTAGTGACTAAGAAGCAAATTGCGGAAGAAAAAAGCAATAATTTTGAAGCAGCGGACTTTTTTATGTCACTTCTCACAATTTATCAACTAAAAAGGGAAAAACTGATCAATCAAAAGCTACAGAGGTCAACTTGATCAATCAAAACTCAAAAGTTAATGAACTTACGCTGCTCTTCTTACTCATTCCTCAATGGAAAAGCAGGAAACTTGTTTTTTTTCCTCTTTCTTTTTTTGTTCTTACAAATGTAGAACACAAAAATACAACGAAAAGAAGGTGATCGATATCATTTTCTAGCCACTTACATGATCCGGTTAAAAAAAGTGACCGTTAACCAGTAACAATTTTGATTTCATTTTTCAATTAGATTCACTCTTCACAGGCAGTATCTAGGTTCTCATATTTTCAACAACCATGAGTCAATCAATAGTTGGAAATCTTGGAAATCATGAAGAGCAAATACAGCAAAAAAACAGTTTTGCCCAAATTACCTGTAAGTAGGAGAGGATGGGCTGTATGGACTCGACGGTGTGATCGTAGGACTTGTAGGTGAATATGCCAGAGAAGGACTGTATCTTGCTGAAGGGTTATAACTCGGAGATGTAGGACTATAACTTGGCGAGGTAGGACTGTAGCTTGGTGAGGTGGGGCTATAACCAGGTGAAGTTGGGCTGTAGGCAGGTGATGTTGGACTGTAAGATGGAGATGTTGGGCTATAAGACGGAGAGGTAGGGCTGTAAGAAGGTGAAGTCGGGCTGTAAGAAGGAGAAGTTGGACTGTAAGAAGGTGATGTTGGGCTGTAAGAAGGTGATGTGGGGCTGTAAGAAGGAGAAGTGGGGCTGTAAGCAGGAGAAGTGGGGCTGTAAGCTGGAGAAGTGGGGCTGTAAGCTGGAGAAGTGGGGCTATAGCTTGGAGAAGTAGGACTGTAACTCGGAGAAGTTGGGCTGTAGGTAGGAGAAGTAGGCGAATACGATGGGCTGGTGGGAGAATATGCAGGGCTTGTTGGGCTATAACCTGGAGAACTAGGGCTATACGTTGGAGAAGTTGGGCTATAACCAGGTGAAGTAGGGCTATAGCCAGGTGAAGTAGGGCTATAGCCAGGCGATGAAGGGCTGTATCCAGGAGAAGACGGGCTGTACCCTGGAGATGAAGTAGGAGAAAAGGCCATTCCACCAACATAGGGAGAAAACTGAGCATCTGTGACAGGGGATAATCGAAGATTTGGACTCATCAGCAAATAATTCGGTGACATCATCCCATCGTGATACGGAGTTCCCGAGTGGGGAGAACGGCCAGGTGTCATGCCGAACTCCAATCCACCTTCCATATAGCTCGGCAAAGGGATCTCGATAGCTTGCTTCAGCATCTGTTCGTTCAACAACAATGCACAGTCTCCTGTGCCTATAGGTGCAAGCTGACCCAACATAATATTTTCAGTCACACCCCTAAGGCAATCGGTTTCCGCAAATACAGCAGCGTCGAGCAATATGTCCACCGTTTCTTCGAACGAGCATCTCATCATGGGGCCTGTGTCGTTTCGATTGATTCCGTGACGAGTGATGGCCATCAAGTGGCCGCGGTAAGTCATGGTGTCGCACAATATCGCCAGGTGGCGGTAGTTCACGTAGGACCCGTCGAAAGATATGACGACACGCAGCTCGTCCAGCAAAGACCTTCTAACCGCCTCTATTCCGAGAACTTCGATAACTTCGATCAAGTGATTGCTCGTTGTTCTACGCACATCCACTTCTTCGTGGCACATGACAGCCAAGAGATTCACACCTTCTGTATCGAGCATCCACTCATTCTCCGCCTTGAACCCATCGTTCTCGTCAAACTTATTCAGCTTGCTGTTCTTTATGAACACCTTGTTGATATCTGGTATGCCTCGAAGAGCCATTTCTGTAAGCATGTTACCCTCGATCTTTTTCAGAAACACGTCATCCTCAGCCGATTCATCAGCCAATTCACCCTTGGGGGCCTGCTCATTCATTATACGAATACGAAGGATCAGCTTTTCGGCATTGTCATCGTTAAATATGCACGTCAGGTCGTCACTGAATTCAGTATTAATCTTCTCTGCAATATCTGCCATGCTTAGCTTCTTATCGACCATCATCTCTCGATTTAACTCTATGCGAAGCAGCCAAGGAGAGATCTTGTCTGGGTCAATTTCTTCGTCGGGCATCTCATAGTAGGACTTCACAAATTCAACATCTTCCTCGATAATAGTGCTCATAGGATCAGGATCGTACCAAACCTCCGTGGCTTGTGTCACACTCCGTAGAGTTGTATATTCTAGAGCACACTGGACATTTTTAGCCTTCTCCTTAGTTTTACTCACATCAGGCTTCAGGTACACGGAGAGAGACGGTGTTTTGATTTTCTTCGCAACATTAATAATCTCCCTCAGCCTCGGCACACCTAAAGTAACATTCTTAGCACTCACACCAGCATAATGAAACGTATTGAGAGTCATCTGTGTAGCAGGCTCTCCAATAGACTGCGCAGCAACACATCCAATCATTTCCCCAGCTGCAACAAGCGACTGCAGAAAACGAGATTCTATCTCACCGATAACCCATTCAAACGCCTCACGTGTAAGTCTGTACTCCTTCAAAACCCTTTTACTTGCTAAGGCACTGCGAAGCAATATATTGAAGAAAAGAGTAGCATTTTTCTGGGCTTCAGTACTCAGATAATCATCACCAACAACCACCTTAAGTCTCTCTTGTAACTTATCAACAGCTTCCACTATCTCCATTGGGTGCATATCAGAAGGCCTCCGGAAATCAACTTTAAATGTCTTTTGTGCGTTTAAGACAAGCCTCTTGATATTAACAGGTAAAGGCCAAGAGTTGTCACCCGTAGTCGCAATCTCTGTCCCGAGTTGGAACCTGTCGACTTCGAGTTTCGTAACCTCAGCATCAAACACACTGCGAATTTCCCTAATTGTTTTCAGATCTTCCACAGCTTCAGGTAACATGTAATTAGGATTCCAGTTTGAATTATCAATCTCGTATTTGTACATGTCATTGAAGTCTGATTTCTTCAGCTTCAGCGACTCAAGAGGTTGCGATTCAATCCAAACAGCATCCATACCATCTTCACCATATAGAAACTGAATCACATCACCCAAGGAATTCCTAACAGTCCCATCATACTTAACCATGATATCCTCCATAGCCTTCACCAACCGCCTTTGAATATATCCAGTCTCAGAAGTTTTCACAGCAGTATCAATAAGACCCTCCCTACCTCCCATGGCATGGAAGAAGAACTCCTGCGGAGTCAATCCCCGAAGATACGAGTTCTCCACAAACCCACGACTCTCTGGACCATAATCATCTTTGGTGAAGTGTGGTAATGTACGATCGACGAATCCAAAAGGTATTCGTTTGCCTTCAACATTTTGCTGCCCCACACATGCAGTCATCTGAGATATGTTAATAAAACTTCCCTTTGATCCAGCAGTAACCATAGCCTTGAGGTTGTTACTTTCTGACAAACTCTTTTGTGCGCTGCTTCCAGCGTCATCACGGGCCTTATTCAACACCTAGAGAAGAAAAAAATGGATCAGACTTCCTTCATCAAGCGTTGAAATGAAAGCAAAGTAAAGTAAGCTGTTTAACATACCTGATTCACTCTGTTTTCAAAAGATTCCATCATAGTTCGACCAGGTTCAGGCTCCAACTGCTTTTCTTGAGCAGCCCTGATAAGCTCTTTCACTTCATTCTTTGCATTTGAAATTGTTTCATTGATCTTCTCCATTGTCGCAGCATCAGCAATTGTATCACCAATTCCCATACTAAACGCATTCTGCAGGAGCCAATAATTGACGAGCCATTGTGTATGTCCCAAAAATTTACGAGCTGCATCTGGACCGACTTCTTCCCTGAAATCATTGGGTTTAATTACAAACAGAAACAACAACAAAAGAATATTTCACGGGCTACCATTCAGAAGTTTCAAAACCACTGCCAAAATAGCAGAATGGAACTAAGATGGTATAGAAGGCATATGAAGTATTCTTACTCTATAAAATAGCATCCCTAGTTCTTGTTACTCTCGCTAAACTCATAAAATGTAGCAATGTTCACAAGCAAAGGTCTTGAAAGAACATACCAAATAACATGAATCAGACTTCCAGTGGATGTCCCAAGCGCCTTCTTACACAATGTGCCAGTAAGTAACTCCCCTTTCTCTATTCGTACTTGAGTATCCCCTGGAGTTATAAATCCTTTTTCGGTTTCTTGATGCCATGCCGAATACCTCAACAGATTTATCTGCTTTGGTATGATCAGGTTAAATACTTGTTTTCCAGTCCAAAGAGGCCTAGGTTTCAGGATAGCTGGAGCAGGTACTTTGCCGTCAAAATCCTCCCACCACATCAGAATGTTCATGAAAACATCCTGCATAAAACAAAGATAAAAGTTTTAAAAAATGGAAATAGATACCTGCCGATAAGAACTCTAGGAAGAAAAAACACCAAATCTTACCTTCTCAATAAATGTGTCCCTTTTAGTAATTTTTCTGCATCCTAGAAGTGTATCCTGCACAATCCCCATCACTGGCCGATTCGCTTGCGGGGACACGATACATTTTGGAACCATCATCAGTTCCAAAACTTCCGCTCTTGTTTCAAATGACTGGGGAACGTGCATGTTCATTTCATCACCATCAAAATCAGCATTGTAGGGAGACGTAACAGACAAATTCAGGCGAAAGGTTGAGTAAGGCATGATCTTGATTCTATGCCCCATTATAGACATTTTGTGCAGACTCGGTTGCCTATTGAACAAGACGAAGTCTCCATCATTCAAGTGTCGCTCCACCTGTACCATTTAATAGTTAGTCGCAAAATAAAGCACTTCCAGAAAATTCACATATAAAGAGCAGCATGGATTCTCACCTTATATCCAAGTTCTAGATGCTGATCACTGCTTTTCTTCAAGTACCGAAGATCAAGCCTCTGGCCATCATCCCTAATTATATACTTTGCACCAGTTTTACCAGGAGGAGGATGAGGTCCGTTTTCTACAAGCTCTTTCAACCTATTATCATGGACAAGTTTTGGTGATTAAGTAATCAAAATGTCAAAGAGGGTGACTATCGAATAGCATATAAAAAGAGTCGCACCTTTCAATGTTATACGGGGTTACAGTTTCTGGATATGTGAGATTTAAGGCAATACTCCAAGGTACACCCAGTTGATCAATGTTGATTGTCGGATCAGGTGTAATCACAGTCCGAGCCGAAAAATCTACTCTCTTTCCCATCAAGTTACCTCTGATCCGACCTTCTTTTGCCTTAAGCCTGCTACATATCGATTTGATTGGTCTACCAGATCTTTGGGTAGCCTAGAGTACACCAAAGTACTTCCCTGGTTAGATTAATCGTACTCAAGTATTTCAACGATAGAGCCCCTATACATGAAAAAACAACCATACCCTTGGCTGTCCAGGTAGTTCATTGTCAAAGTATGTGGCTACATGAAACTGCAGCAACTGTGCAAACTCTGAGATGATGTGTGCAGGAGCCCCATTGCGCTCCTGCCTCTTCAAGTTCTCGTTGTGCCTAATGATCATCGCCAGTTGATGAGTTAAATCATCCTGCATTAGTAGATTGAAAATCAGGCTTTCCACTATGGCAAAGTGGCAATTTTCCATTCAGAAGCCGACATATTAGAGCCACAGAAATATCGAAAGTGTTCTGATAATTCAGGAAACAAGAAGAATAGGCATACCTCACTCCTAGCAGAAGTATCCATCATGACAGAAGGTCTGACAGGAGGAGGAGGGATCGGAAGAACTTGAAGAATCATCCAATCAGGGCGAGCAAATTTCGGATTCAAGCCCAACAATTGACAATCTTCATCAGTTATTCTCTTCAGAATGCTAAGTACCTGAAATTAAAAGCAGATAAGAATCACTCGAATAAGCAATATGGGTCAAACTAACACAAATCAGAAGGATTGGAAAGGAGAACATCCATTTTTTTTTTTTTGTGATGTGTGCCATATAGTACCTTTTCAGCAGATAGCTGCTGTTTCCGCTCAACAGGTTCAGGCATCTGATCCTGGTCATCACTTTTCTTCTTCTGAAGCTTGTATTCAGCAACCATCTTCATCCCATCAATAGAAATTTTTGGCTGCTGAGCACCACACCCACCCCTAGACTTCTTTACAGGTTCTTCTGTATCTTGACTGTGCCCATCAATCTCATCACCACCGTCACATTTAGTTTTGTTTTTGCAGGCATCCAATATCTTCCTAAGTCTATTTTTTGGGTTTCTAATTCTCATCGCTTGCTTGAATTTCGGTTCCTCCTAGAATAAATTAAAAACACAACGTAAGTAATACTTGTCGGAAATGAATTGTTTCCTGTAAAACTTCATTCAATGTTTTCTTCCGGAATAATTCATTAGAGAAACCCAAGGGTTATTTATAGAAACATAACTTTTAATATTAGCACCAGATGCAAGCAGGCCATAGAACATATCAAACGCTTCCAACTACACAGGAATGCAACACCAATTAAACAGGGATATCTAGTACGATTCATCAGAATGGTCAAGCAAACATTGTCTGAATTTCTAGTATATGACCAAATACATGATGGAAGCATCATCCAACCTTCTAGTATATGTTGCACAAATGTGACACCAAGTTACTCAATGATCAGTCAAACCAACTTATTAGCTATCATCTTGTTCATGCTTATTATATACCTCCTCCTTCAAATCATTAACCGATATGCGGGATTTCAATTTAATATTCAACATAACCAATTCGAGGCACAATAACAACTATTGCTTATACACAGTTCAGCTTCACCTAGCAATTAAAAATCAATCACCGATAAGTGGATGCACGAACGACAATTCAATCCACAACATCTCATTATTCGGCAATTCGATAATTCATCAAAATTACCTCATCGGCCAAAATTTTGGAGCAATTGAAGCAAACACAACGGAGAATACTGAGCACAATCTTCATGAATCCAATATGAAACATAGGTTTCGCGAGCTCGAGGTGACCGAAATGCCCGGGGCACTCAGCCATGTTCGCCATACACGTCTCGCACTTCATCTTCCGATCAATCGTCCCAAGCCGCGGGTCGCTCAGACCTCCAATCTTCGGCTTGCCCCTTTCTGTTGTCTCGCTATGCTCAATATGCACAACCGACATTTGCCTCTGCAAAAAAAACACAAAATCGCACCATTACTCCACTGATTTCTACTACTGAATCTGTTCAAAAAAAACTACTCAAATAGTGAAACCAACGAGAATTGATAAAAATAAAATTACAATTTCGTCGGGGCTGAGAATCCCGAACTGAACCACGCGGACTTTGGCCACCTCCGCCGGAGAGAAGGGGAACCGCAGATCCATGGCGATTCGCCGGAACGGAGTACTAGGGTTTGTTGAAATTAACTGTGATTTGAACAAAAATTATATCTATTTTTTCGTTTTCTTTTGGGTACAATAAATTTGATTTCAATTTTCTGTTAGCCGTTAGAAGTATTTCAGGGTTTTACAGAGAAATCTGTAATCAGGCCCTCTCTCTGCCCCTCTGAAGAAGGAGACTTTTGGAAACGAAAGAGCATTTCTGAGGGTTTGGTGTTGTATTTATAGACGGGGAAAAGAGGCGGTGTTTGGTTACAGGGATAGCTATAGTCGGTTTTGGATTTGGATCAAAGATTAATTACGTGATTGGTTTTAGGTCTAATCCAATTAAGAAATTATAAATTACTATTAACAAAACTTTATGTGTAGATTAATATATATAATTATTTATATCTAGTAACATAAAATTCTCATATATTTAAGGAAAATTGCATTGAAATCACGTGATTTTTTTTTTTTAAGAATTGGAATAAATACATGAGTGATAAATTAATACACACAAATAATTATAAGAAGTTTATTGAAGTTATTTCAGCCCAATTAATGACAAAATCGAAAAGTTATTGGACTTTCTAATAAAGCCCAATTAATCATAATTAATCTTATCGATCTAATTAGGCCTTTCTCCTAAGACGATCATCACTTTGAATTAACCTATGGTTTTCCTCACCAAACTGAATATTCTAAACGACCGTCGTCTTGAAATATCCTCATGTTTGAAATATTCTACCATATTCAAAGAAATGTGGGCTTTGCTGTGTGGTGAGGCCTGATGAGTAGTGTGTCTTTTAGTAACCTTATCAAACAATTTGTGGGCACAAATTCCAGAGCTAACCACATTGCTCTATGAGGCATTTACTCGTAGACTCGTAGTCAGTAGTTTCCTTGTTGACCCATGGAATATTCTTGACGGATGAACAAACAATTAATTATAGTCAATATTGAATATTTCCATATGATCTCAGTTGTAAAAAGAACGAGACGATGAAGCACCCTGAAGAAGACTTCGATTTTTGCTTAATTTCGATCAGCAGATTTTTTTGATTTTTTATTTTGGGAGAACATTTGAATCTTGTTTAATCGTGTATTATATGTTAATTGATCTGATTATTATAATAGTTTTTTTAGTGGAAATTTAATTCATTGATTTAAAAATATAAGGTTAATTAAGTAATTTTAGCAAAGTACGATGTGTGTATGATGGGGTACGATGTGTTTTTACTGGGTTCGTACCAAATACTAGTATCGTACTGTCTCGTACTATAAAATTAATGGATGAGATTAAAAGTTAACTACTTTATACGCTCCAGATTAAATATTTTACGGTCCGAGAAGTACAACACTCTCGGACCCTAAACAAGCCCAATTAAGGTACCCTAACCTCCTAGTCTTCTGATGTATTAGGTTTTTGTTTATTTATTTATTGTGATTTTGATGTGTTTCTTCTAATTTTTGTTGTGATTTTTGATGTGTTTGTTCCGATTTATGATGTATTTCGTATGATTTTTGATGTGATTGTTGCGATTTTATGATGTATTTGTTCTGATTTTGGATGTACAATAGAACTTCGATTAAACTATAGTTTCTCTCGGTTTCGACTCGGTGAAAAACGTGTTAAATTATTAACTCGATAAAATTAATAATTCGCTAAGTTAACAGAATTTTCCTTGTCCCGGCTGTATTAATTTATAGATGTTTAACTGTATATACATACACATATATAGATGGATGGTGGTGGTCATTCGAGAGTGGGATACAAATATAGTTATCGGTTTTGGATAGGCGACGGCGTCTCAACGCCGCCTTATTTCGAATTGACCCCCGGTATAAAAAACTATCTATTGGAGATTAGAACCGATTTCGTTTTAAAGACGCTAGGTTGTGAGGAAGAAGAGATCCTGGATTCCGAGGTATGGTACGGACGCACGTCGGAAAACGACGACGATGACGGGTCCACTGTTTACTTCTACACCGCTTCCAGGCTGAGAGATTACTGGATGACCGAGGCCGAAATGAAGAGGTTTGCCCGCGACGTAATCGGTTTCGCCAAACAAACGGCGGCCCCTCGAGTGGACCCCATAAAATCGTTTGTCCCCATAGTTGTGGATATCCGAGTTTGCACCACTCAGCTAAAGGGCGAGACAGTCGAGGAAACGAGGGAAAGGGCTATTTGGTCAAAGCACTTGGTCCCGATATTTCTGCAGCCGTGTACACTCGAGAGGTGGACCAAGTGTTCGCATCTCATGATTTTCTTGAGCCGAATACCTAGGGTTCGAGTTGGCAACATCCACGAGTGTTTGGTAATGATGCGAAGTTGCTCATTGTGTTCGATGAAGCCGTGGATCGGGACTCAGATATCGCGCCTCCCGTGCGGCCATGCTTTTCATTCGCACTGCGTTCTTCGGTGGTTGGAGTACCGCGACACTTGCCCCTCTTGCAATTTTCAAGTCCATGATCGCCTACCTCTATGATTTATTTTTTTATTTTTTTATTTACTCTCTCTTGCTCCTCTTAAAAAAAAAATTTATCATATAGGGGGCTGTTTTCAGTTGTTCTTTAACTTTTCCTAGGGTCCCAGATTCTTAGAAATAGGTCTGCCTCTATGATTTATCTTTTTTATTTACTCTCTCTTGCTATTAAGCAATTTTTATTTACTTCACATTGAAATTGATAAAAATAAAATAAAATTAATAATACCTTATTGAAAATTTAAAATTATTATGAAAGGATATATAATTTAAATAAAAAATCTTATATATAAAACGAAGATATTTTGAACTAAAACCTAGACCTAAACCTAGGGTTAATTTTGTAAATTAATAAATGTCTAATTTAACCATTAATTAATTTATAATTTAAACACTAACTCTTATATTTAAACATTCCGTAGGTATGTTTCTAATTATTTATATTTATATTTTTTTATTATTTTTCTTCTCCACTCTAACCACCCACTAAACTCCCCACTAATTCATCATGGTAGAATTTATCATACCATGATCTCAACGCCTACCAATTTCATTCTTCTATTTAAATTCATGAGAACTCCACCAAAAATCACATTTTTTTTTGCCAAGCTTCTTCTTCTTTCTCATTTAAAATTTTGTCCGTCTTCTTCTTCGTTTATTTAACAACTGTGTTATGCCGTTTATTTATTTAATTTTGCATTTTTTTTGATATATTGTAAATTTATTTTGCAGCAAGCATATTCGTATCAACAATAATTCGTGGTTGGAGCGGCTACTCACGTTAGTCGGTAGAAGGAAACAAATTTATGTTAGACAATATTTATTATATGCTTATGTTAGTTCAAAGTTTTTTTTGCTATAATTTATTTATAATATTGAAGTTTTATAACTTACAACACTTTATTGCTATATTTTAATTCCTTTGAGATGTTGCATCATTATTTTAAGATTAATGCATTTTTTTTTTGTTTTCTCTAGACCGTTATTTGAAGCTACTCAGCAATTCTAAGACATTAAAGAAAAAAAATTCAATAAAGAAGAGAAGAAACCATCATCATCTCACATCATACACCAAATGCTTGGCATCATGTTGTACATCTACAAACATTCATGCTAGGCTCATGTAATAGGATTATGCGAACTTATTATTTATATTATTAAGTTTTAAGTTTGTGAGTATATTGATAGCTCCAAGGCCATTATTGTTTCTTGAATTGGCAACACAAATCTGCGAATTTTTTTATTTTTTTTTTCGTTCGTTGATCAACCATATTTTGACAGAGTTGGCATAGATTTTGATGTGAGAACTTATGCAGTGAATTTTTGTTTGCTCAACTAATGTGAATGTTCTCATTATTTTTAATCTAAAAAATTAAATTGGCATTATTTTTAATGATTGTTTCAGCTTTTGTATATAAATTTGAATTGTCATCGTTGTAAATTCAATCAAAAATTTTAGAGTAAAAAAATGTATAAGGGGAAAAAACAAAAAACGCAAGAGTAAATATTGGAAAAACTATTCAATTATTTTATTTGATAAATAAACATGAAAGATTCGTGCATATCATGACAAAAGTTATTTGCATCCCATAAAAAAATGAATAAAAAAAAATACCATATAACCGTGTATTAAGAGTAGCAGATAAATTTTGTGGTTGATTAAACAATTATTTTTCTATTAAATGTGAATCGTGTATGCAAGTTTTTCCCAAAACCTAGCTACCGTCTTCATATGATTTTCGTTAAACTTTAACGAACATTTTGCTCTCTCTTTTTTCCCATGTCTCACCGACGGTTCCTTTCATGTGGCAAAGTTTTGTTGCACATAGTCATCTATTTCAATTGTAGTGTGAAGTGAACACGAAACTGATTTTGCTGCATTGAGATAGAAGATTTTTTGTTAAGCATTTTGCGTAGTTATCATGTTGCATAATTAAATTTGTAGAAATGTTAATGCTATTACTGAAATTTAAATTTATTTTTACTACAATTATTATCGTCACCAAGGTTGTAAAAGGCGGTAATCGGGTCCGAGTCGGTCAGGCACCGACTCACGATTAATCGGTGCGGCGGTGATTAATCGGTGATAAATCGGAAATAACATAGTTATATCGGAAATAAAATTTAATATAATATATTTCTAAATATTATTTATAAATACTCCAAACATATATAAAAAGATATTTAAACATAGTTATATCTCCATCATGTATATTTCCTAATAACATAATAAAAGTTTAATACTTATAAGATCATAATACCTAAATATCCTTATT